>JANTCA010009369.1:0-28068 GCA_024741275.1 Chironex yamaguchii
CCAGCGGTGGGTAAGGGGGAATTCATTAATTTTTCTGTGTTTCGGCTTAAGCCTTCATCAGTGTCAGATATTTGTAAAGCCAACACTCATACATCCATGCCATCAGAATTCTTCTTCAGAATTATTCAAAACGTTATATGAAAAGTTTTATTTTTGAATAATTCATACAATCTTATAATGTCATTTGGAGATACCTGTCCATGAAAACAAGACACTTATTTATTCCAAAGAATCAAACATTGACATTGGGAGGGAATCCCACAAAGTATTACAAGTCTTTCTGGTCAATTTGTCTTATTTCACTGCGCTGACAGTAGACAAACTATGTTGCACAGCAACTTCAATCTATTGTATCTTAAATTATTTAACGTAGATCTTATCATCAAATATAAATTACCTGTTGCAGGGTCACGAGTACTTTGCTCAAATGCTGTGACAAGCCTATCATTAAAAAGAATCCACAGCAACATTAAGTAAAAAGGTGCAACAAACTGAGGCAAGAGAACATTTTCTTTTCTACACATTGTGGAGCAGAAACTTTAAGTGAAAATTATCAAGACAAAAACTTCTGCATACGGCTAACAACAGAAAACATAAGCAAAAGTGAGTTATGGATGGCACATTTCAATTACAAAATTTTATATATTGGAACAGGAAGCAGGTAAAACCTTACACTGTAATGAATAAACATAAATTGGTAAATATGTTGAGTACTACAAAACAGCTACAAATTAATAAAAAGGAAATAACAAACTGATCTACGTTTCAAACATTCATTTAGAGACAAAATATCATTATTCTTGTTTATTGTATAAAAAACATAGTATTAATGTTGTTTACAGAAAAAAACTAATGAAATGTCAGACCACATGAAGCATGTAAACAGGGAGCAGGAGTAAAATGTCTCATTAGCAGATTTATGAATGTTTACCTCAAAGCAAGTGATCCAACATCAAAATTTTCAGCAACGACTGCACTTTTGATGCTTAACAACTACAATCGAAAGATAAAAATCATTCATTTGGCACAGGATTCAATATAAACATACTAACCTCTTATTTTGTTTATATTACAATGTCTACAAAGTATCAAGCAAGGTTCTCTGAATTTGAAATAGTAAAAGTCCTGAGCATTTTAAAATATGGTAAAGTTACTAAACATCACATTTATTGCAAAATACAAATAATGTTGGGTTAATGACAAAAATCACCTCAGAAAACTAATTCAAACCTTGGTCACAGGACCCTCAAAAAATTTATAGCCTCAAACAAAAATACCAATGGTGACCAAATGGTTAAATACAATGATGTTAAGGAAAAACAACATCCTGGTGACTACATAGTCAAGAGAGGCCATGCAAAGGATAAAAAAGCTGGAGACAGGAGGCATGGTACTTTTGGAACAGAGGGGAAAACAAGCTATTTTCTGCCTACAAAAGTGAACCCTGTAGAAGATGGTAGCAAACCATGGAGACCTCATAGTCATGGAGTTTCCACAAGGAGTCCAATACAAGCAGAACATCAAGTACTTAAAGCAGTTTGTCCAACCTAGCTCTCAAGCTCCAAAGAACCCAGTTGGGTTCAGCAAACAAAGGGGTGAGGCAGAGTCAGTAGCCATCCCTAGAGCAGAAGTAGATGCAAAACTTGACCCTGAGCCAGGTCCAAGTGCTGAGGAATCAGCTCCTAGGAGGTCAACGAGAACACCAAAAACAACACAATTCGTTTAAGAACTATGTAATCAAATAAGAGAGCCAGTGAACTTAGATTGACATAACAGAAAAAAGATTGAACCTATTAGTCACACCACTTTATTGACAACTGTCTTATATTTCAAGGACATTAGTTAATTTAACATTTTATTCAAGAATAGTGACTTTATTCCTAATTTCAATAAGGCTTTACTCATAATTTGTTACAGTTAGTTATGGTTTGTGGTGAACCATACATTTGTAAGAAGGGGAAATGTCATGTATGTGGGTTACCTGGGTGTTGTATTTAAGTCATGTGATTTGGAGAGTAACAAGGTAAAGCATCAGAATCTCTCAATGAAGATTCCAGTGTGTTCTTACCTACTTAGTGGCCTTCGTGGCCTATAAAACACAACATACACTGCAAGTGTTGCACAACTTAGTCAATGATCAACACTTCCACAAGCTTTACTTCATAGCGCCGAACCATATGAAACATTTGCATGAAGCAACAAAGATCCTGCTGCATGTTAGTCATCAAGCAAATAAAAAAGAGGGATACTACTAAAGATTACAGAAATAACAATCCTGTAATGTGACATACCTGTGCAAGCAAGTTATAATTTTCTACCTTTGCTTTACTTGATGGATCTTGTGACAAAATTTTCAAACACATGCCCTATTAAAATCCAAACAACACTATTTCATTACCTTCATGACAAATTTTACATCTGGGTTTAATACACATTCTGTGCTTCAGAGTAACTACTTTGGCTTCACATTGCACAATCACGAGCCTGACTGCCAAATCCTCAAATCGACTTAAGCAACCATTCATTCAAAGAGTACTTGCTTTTCGTTTTAAAAAATTGATCATTAATTCAAATCTTACCATACAGAAATACGTCTTGCATTCCATATTCTAACCATACAATTTAACAGAAAGGATATTATCAGGATCAACAGTGACCATAATGACAATTTCTTATTCATACAGCTTGGTACTAAGTGACAATTAGACATGCACACATAATACACTACCTTCAATACTTGACAATAGTCAGCAATGCTATCACCAAGCTTTAAGACAAGTCCAGATAACAACTGCAATATGTCTGTTCTTGTATTCTCAAACTAGAAAGAAAATCAAAAAACATACAAACAGATTCAGTTGAGTTACTTATGACAAGTATACAAAATTACTCTGGTCAAGAATGTTTGGGCAAACAATCTTTGTTAAGAACATTGAAACGTCACTTTTTCTTGGGCAACTAAATACATTAAATTGAAAAACTTTTTCAAACAAGTAACCAACTAGCATTATCTTTTGTACTCCAATCTGAATATCCCTGTACTGTCCAAAGTCTACCATACAAAAAAAATAAACCACATGTAACAATTGCAATCAGTATCAGCTACAGTGGTCCATTTTTCTTACACTCTTAACATAAAATGTCTTTGGCATATAAGTTCTACACTTACCTCTCTTGTTTTAAGTGTATCCACTACAAACTTTATTAAACCTACATCATCACTGAATATTAAGGAGGAAAGATATCCTATACAATAAGAAAAAAAACATCAGAATTTCAAAACAATTATTTATAGTTTTATGTAAAACTGTACACAATAGTGGGCAAGGAAAGTACACAAAATGTAATTAACAGAGACTGTTTGCATATAAGAATAATTTGTAACTACATGTGATACTACACAAACAAAGAACTATTATATCACTGTTGGGTGCATAAAATACCAGTTGTTTCTGATGAGTTAATAAGCTCAGCAAGGGTCATCCCTCTTTACTTAAAAACTTTCATGTCCCAGAGATACAAAACATGATTCACATGCCTTCCATGGCTATTTCCCTAAAGTCCAGGGTTTTTGACAAAAACAGCAAGACGAGCAAACAACAGACAATTGATCTTCCACACGAGATCACAGCAAGATATGACAATGTGAGTTCAAACTTAAGGACCAGTATGTGGGCAGCATGTTTTGTACTTCTAGTCAATTAATGAACTAGTAAACAACTCATATTCCTATTTATAACAAATAAACAACATGCATAAGTTTCCTCAAAGCACATGCACTCATGCAACATTAAGGACATTTCATAACCTTGACTGTATATATTCTACAGGTGACAGCTTGTAATACACTGTAATACAGCAGGTATCTTAACATCCTCAGTTGGTCATATAAACAACTTGTAATGTGCCTGGTAGTTAAGGGTTCTACAATTTCTATCTTTACAAAGTAAACATTTGTATCTTAGTGCCAAGGGACCAGCCAAGACTTTTCATGACATATTTGAACTACTATCCCAGACTTACTCTCCTGACATTGGCAAATAGATGACTCAGGTGCATGGTGTTGAAACTATGAATTCCTGGGAGGGAAGCTGCTTCATAAGGAAACAAAATTTTCACATGAGGAAGGACTAGATGCTCCTTACTAAGGTTAACCATATAATTCAATTATCACTTTGCAGCAACATAAAACAAAGTCAACTAAAAGTTCTTCAACCAACTGCCTTAAAAACAAGTAGTTTGCTCACTATGCTCCTTGAAACTTTGTAATTAATTTCAATTTGGTAGAGCATGTTGACAAGCAATGCAGACTGCTTGGCCGACAACATACATATTCTGTAAAAATTGTCTGAAGTAAAATTGACATCTATAAAGCATTTTGTCTGATACTGATCACACAGATTCATTAGAATACGGTAACACTAAACACTTTATGGGGGTGTACTCCAAGCAACACTAATCCCCAGGAAAGTCTTGGCTTAAATGATGAATATTACTACTTTTGGTGTGGAATTCAGTTTCAATGATTTTATGTACCAACAGATTGATGGTGTAGCTATGGGTCACCTCTGGAACTGGCACTGGCCAATACTTTGGTTGGTTTTCAAGAGAAAAAACTGTTCAATTCAACTTCAAAACCCTTGGTATATTTTAGGTATGTTGATTACATCTCTTCAATTTTCCCACGCAAAAAGGATTGTGAAAATTTCCTCCATAATCTTAATTCATTACACTCTTCACTAAAACTGAAAAGGAAGAAAACGATTACCATTTTTAGATGTTCTGGTCGAAAAACCTGAGACTGTCTTAAGAACAAGCATCTACAGAAAACCCACATATACTGGTCTATATCTCAGATGGGATTCACTAAGCCCTACTCTATGTAAGATTTAATTAAAATATTACTTCACAGGGCATTTTCTATTTGCTCTCCCTCAAAACTGAACTTGTTGAGGTTCAACATATGAAAGCTATACCTTTCAACAATGGCCACCCCCAAAACATGGTTTCTCAATGCATTTCACAAAAATTAGCATCTCTTTAACTCAGATCCTAAATTTGGTCCTAAAAATGCACGGTTTACCTTACACTACCATGAAATGGCATGTTTTCTTCAACCTTGAAAAGCAAACTAAGGAGTGTGTTGAGGGGTGTTTTACCACCACAAGTCCATGTCATCTATATTACATGCAAGATTTTGCAGTCGAATCAAAACAATGTGCTGCCTACCACAAACAAACAAAATGATAGTTAATGAAATTTTTATGCCAGTGTGAAGCCAGGTACATATTCTGCACTTCCCAAAGGTTGATTGGCCAAATCAAACAGCATGTACCAAGACAAATTCACCCAGCTTCAACCAGGATTCGCCAGCAACCCCTGCCACTTTGTAAATTAATCTTTCCCTATGACTAAGGAATGTGACTCTGATATAGGACAGCATCTTCTACATAGTCTATCCTTTGCAGAGCTGTATAGTGACGACCTGTTTCAAGTGGTTGCTAAAGCATGGTCAAAATTTCATCTTTGTGTTTTGGAGGCAGTTTACATTTGGGAGCATAAACCTAGCCTATGTTGACAAAAGGAATTTGTGGTTCCCTAAGGTTGTTGCACTAGTATGATTTGGAGGTTATCTTATCACCCTAACCTTTTTTTCTTGTTCTTTCATTCCATTGCACTTTCTCTCTTTGTCTTTTCTCTTCAAACATATTCGGTTTGTTGCTTTCTTATTGGTTAATTTTCGATCCTACGTTACGCTACGAATTCTGCTATGTTCCTGTAACTGTATTGTAACGAATCTATGCAATCAGTGTCAGAGGAAAAGGTTTATAGATGTCAGTTTTAAGACAGTTTTGAAGTTTTGTACTGTTAACAAAAGTACCGCGTACTTTACAATTGCTTTTTTAAGTGATGGAAATTTTACCCTCAGAATCCCTTTGCATTACACCCATGGCATCAGAAAAGGCTGTTGGTCTATGATAGCGAGTAATCTGACACTACCAGTAAATTTTAATATGCATTAAGTTAGGCAAGGGAAACTAGACGCTACGTTTGTGATGATTGCTGTATATGAGCCTATATTCAGGAGCGATCATAAAAATCCTTCTAAATAAGAAATTACTCATGAAGGTAAAAATTACAACGAATTTCGCTGACTGCATACCAAGGTCTGTTTCAGCAGTTGCTTCCAGGCATAACGATAGGATGTCCTGGACAATATTACATGCCTCGACTGCCCTTCCTCCATAACTTTGGTCAAGGATAGCATGAAGACGGAGAAGGTAGCTCTTAAGTTTTTCTGACATTATATGACAGCTCTAGGACGAAAGATTAACTTATGCCATTCGAAATAGTGGGCTCCTTGATGCACAACCTCGACCAACACGATGACCAACCACAAACTCCAGCCCGTGCTTCTTCTAATGGTAAGTCGTGCTTTCCTTATCGGCCCTCTTGGCAAAAAAACAAACCTCTTTGTGAAAAGGTGGCAGTATGGGCCACCGCCCACTAGGACAGGGAGGTCAAGGTAAGAATTTGTTCTACCCCCAAAAATAGTATCCAAACCTTATTTTTAAAGACTGTTGCGTACATACAGCAATGCAGTTAATGCAGAAAATTATTACCAATTTAACACTAAGAAGTGAAGTAACAAAAACATCGGGCATCCTACAAAAACTGTGCCATTGTCAACACTTGATAATACTGGAACGGACGAGGCTTAGTGACACGAAAACTTAAATCGAAACACAGAAAAATTAGTAAATCTCGCTCTACCAACTGCGGGTTTCGTCTTATGATTCCAAGAACTTTGAAAGTACTTCACCAAATCTCTTTGCCTGATACCCACTTAGTGCAGTTATTGTGGTAATGCTCCATTCTTGACAAATAGATCAAAACTCTCCTGTCTGTGGAGATATTTATACATAATTACTATTATTATATTATACATTTTATATATAGGCCTACATATAATATATCTCTGTCAAGAGCATATCTCTGTCATCATCCATGTTTATTAAAGATAATTAAACTTCAAGAAATAAACAATTTTTAACATTCTAAATAATTCTACTTCGGAAAATAAAATAATACATAGTGATATTTATAAAGTATGTTTTTTGATAATTCCTAAAAAACAGTGCTCAATACATAAATGTACAGTTCAATAGATGAAAATCCAAATAATAACTCCGGTTTTGCCTCTTTAAACTTGTTTCGTGAATTTCTTTTCACTCATCAGGATTTGTTATTTACAATATTTCGATGTATATATATTTGCAAGGGAGGCAAGTGGAATTTTATGAATGGTATAAAATAATTTTTGTGTTTCTATGCCGGCACGACGTTACAAGTTCGTTTTTTTATTTAGCGTCAAAAATTTGGGCCGGCATACAATTAAAACTTTTCATTGAGGCAGAGGAGGCACCTTTGTTTGTGCTGCTGTAAGCGGGGCTAGATGCAAGTGTTTGCCAGGAGATAGCTTACTTAACGTTGTTGTCTTTAAGTGCCCAAATGTACTTACTGAGTTCAGTCGAGTTCCTGTGTTTGTCGTGTCTAAATGATGCAGTGTGGTTGCGAACTTAGAGAAAAGGTTGAGATATCGACTAGTTTTAGATAACGAGTAGTCGAGATAACAAGTGTCAAATACAACATCAAACCAGATTATTTTGGATCCTTCCTTTTTCTCAACATAGTTCATCGTTCCTTTGATTCGTATCGTTGATTTTCTGGATTTGCTTGGCCGGATGTGACGTTGATAAAACTTCAGTTTTCATTTTTTATTATTTGTGTGATTGCTTCTGGCTCTTTCTGTACGTTAATCTTGATCTTGTACAAGGCAAACTAGCTTCTTGTATTTTCTTTCCATGAGACGTTTAACAGTCACCGCAGTGGTTTTGTCTCAAATATTGCAAGTTTCTTCTTCATCTTTTTGCTAATCTTTTAGTTCTTACAGCCGTAAACTAAGACTGAGTCAACTAGAGCAGCTATCTTTTTCTGTTTTTCCATGTCTCTTCAAGCCCGGAAATGACTACGCAGAAACATCTTTCCTCCTAGTTGCAAACTTTTGCTGTAAGAATTATTTCTCTCAGTGGCCTTTAGCCACTAACTGTGCATAGCTCCCTCTCCTACCTCTGACGAATAATTATCAGAATCAATGACTAGACAACCTTAGCCTGGAATTTTTGTTTGCAGATTAATGTGCCCTTACGATTTAATTTTTTAATTACCAATGAAGGCCTTTGTGAATCTTATTGGCTGGACTTACTGCTTATCAATTGAAACAATCCTTACATGCTACCCACAATTTCTGCTGGCTTTGCCTTACCCTTCCAAATTGTGACTATTTAACGAGCTCGGCACTACTTCAAACACCCTTGTAATCCTCAATCTGCCATCATGACGAAGAAATATTACCACCCATAAGCAGCCAACATGTCCCTTAAATGTCTGCACTTTTTCAGAGAGGAACTTCAATTTAAATACCAGGTCAGAATCATTTAACTTCAAGACTCTATTTTTTATTTTGTTTTGTAAATTGCATAAGATGACAAGAGCTCTTACTCAGTCGGGAAACAGTATTCAATTTAAGGTCAAAAAATGGACTTAAAGCTTGTCTCGGATCCTAGAAAATGTTGTATACAGAGTAGAAAATGAACTTCCAATAATGCAAAGTTAGCTGGCAATGTTGCTTTCTGCATGCTATGTCTACCTCTTGCTGCCTCCTGTAGCTTTGAAATGCTGCAAGATATCCTAAATTGTGTAGTCAATGGTAGTTCTTTGGATATTGTCAACTTTACCAAATTTAGTCAAGTATTTAAACATTTGAGGAGTTCAGAATCTTGCTGTCAGATTTCCGATCGAGTTGTTTAAGTATTTTAGACTATGCTAGTTGTTCTTCTCATCTCAGAATCAAAGACGGGTTGCACATCATATGGGAGAAACCCGATCTCAATAAACAGCTCTTCCAAGTTAATTTGTCACTTTCTCTATAATAGATCCGTTACCGGTTTTTTCTGTCTTGTTTTGTGTCTTTTTCGTCTTTGTGCATTGTTATATTTACCTCTTATTACTGTTCTGAATTACTGAATTCTGAATTTGTTTGTTGTCCTATTGTCTAAACACATGTTCTTCTTTTGTATTATTATAATATACCACTATTATTTGAACTAATAATTATAATGTTGATTTTAATCTGTTACTGACGATGGATAATGTATATCCGAAGCTTGTCTCACAGACTTAAAAAATAGTCGTGTTTATTACATGTCTTGCAAATTTTACAGTTTGTTTTGCATAATTCATAGTTTTTATCATATTTTTATCTTCCTTTGCATGATCCATGGTTTTAATCTTACTTCATAGCTACCTTCGTATGATTTATAGTTTTCATTGTATTATATGTCTTGTTTCGCATGATTGATAATATTAATCCTATTTTGTATCTTGTTTCGCATTATTCATTGTGTAATCTTATTCTATATCAAGCTACGCATGAGTTTTAGTTTTAATCTTATTTCACATTTTGTTTTGCATGATTCATAATTTTGATCCTATCTTAAATCTTGCTTCGCATAATTCATAGTTTTCATCTTATTTTGTTTCGCATGATTCCTTATTTTAATCCAATACGGCTCACGTATGTTCAAAACAATTGAAAAAAACCTCATTGAAAAGTGTATCTTTTCCTCAAACTATCTCTTGAGCCAACATTATCCTTTTGCTAAAGTTGTTAAAATGTTTTTTTGTCTCTTCCCAATTTGATTCATTCTTTCTCCTCTGACATCTGTCTTGCCTCAATATCTTCTTAACTACATTTTACTTTGTCTTATATGTAGAAAGGTTTCTAAATCAAAATAGCTTTGGCCTCTTTGATACCTTCTTTAGCATTTTGAGATTCACTCTTTTTAAGACACAACCGTGGTACAATAACAAATCCCACAATCTGAATCTTGCATTGGTAGACATAATGTGAGAAACCTTTTATTAATGGTGATATGGTCAATTGGTTTCATTTTTAGGATAACCTGCTTTGGTTCATATTATTACCAAGTAATGGACTGTGAAACAAGTATCATGATTAAACGCGCACCTTAGAAAACACCAAATGCATTAGGTAGGAGTCATCTTGTTCTAAAAATGGTCTAAGAGTAAACAAATTGTTATAACTTACATATTATCATTATCTGCTAAAGTATAAATAAAACTTTCATAGATGAACCAAGTACGAATACTATAAATGCTTCATAGATTTTTCAAAAGGCAGTTACTATCCTATCTATAAGCCTCCATAGGTTTTTTAATCCAAAAGTTTCTGTCCTCGCTTACGAATATTCGTTGAAAGTCTTGGCCTTACTCATATTTCCTATACATTCAATAAAATTTGTGTTTCAAATTCATTGCCAACAAATACTGGATATCGTAGGCCATGATTCATGTAGCGTGATTCATTAAACTGAAGTGGCTCTAAACCTTGTTTGTGAGAAATTCGCCTGTCAAACACTTAAGGTAGTTTCATCTTGCCTAACCTTGTCCAATGATTTTTCTTCTTATAAATATAAAAAGTTGTTTTCTAAATGTTTTTTTACTTTAAAAAAGTTACATTGAGAGGACCATGGTATACCTCATCAGAAATTATCAGACTTATAATAATACAAAGGAATGAAGACCTACTGTCAACTTTTCGATCGTCACTTCCTTGGTATCTTGAGGCATTTTGATTCATACTGTTTATTGTGATTGACTTCTGCAGAATAGTATTAAGTAGGACAATAAGCAATGTATAAAAGCATTTACTTAAAGGCTACAATTGACTTCATGACTATTGACTCAACACTGATTCAGAAAACATACACTCGGGATATTTATACTAGATGAAATAGAATGCAATGAATGAAGTAAAGTAAGTGGCTCCCAGGCTACGATACTCCAATTGCTGTACTTTTCTCTAGCGCAGTTTTATGTATGATATGTTCGATGTATCATTGTGGTATTCGATGCAACATTATTCGATAGATTTAGGCTATTTCTCCTGTTTAATTGATTTGGACCTCCTTTTTATCATCGAAGAAAGGCAACATATGTACTCTCATTTATCAATTCGTGATCTTCAGAGTAAACATAAGATGCGAAATCAGAGCTTTATCTCATATTGTGTAGCCTTAAGTCCTTTAATCCATTTGAGTGAAAAGTACCGATTAAAACTTATTGTAGGTCACGAAGCACACACGTCATGACGTCATTATAATATTACCTCATCTACAGTGCATACCAGGTTATTCAAGTTATAAAAACAAACAAAATAGAAATTACGCTTTTCGGTACCAGTGACCTTCATCCAGACCATAAGACTTTGATACTCAAACTTGACCTAAAATTGCACCGCAAAATTTGTCAACTTAAGGTATTACAGTTTACGCCGTATCTAGACTTCCGCAAATTATTTTTGATACAAAGATGAGTAAACTCGCTTAAGTTATAATCCTTAGATACATTTTCCATCATGGTATTTACTGATCTTCATAAACAGAAACAAAATTATGACATTCTTTTCTCAAAAGTGATCTGGCTTAACCTTATCGACATGCTAACCCAAATTTGAGAATTCAACGTATATGGTTGGTTGATCATCATCTTTTCTGAACAGGTTAAAATTCTTGTTTCTTTGATGTTATGGTTGCTTGACAAATATTTGCGAATGTTTTCAAGTGTTTCACATTTTTACCATTATTTATGTGACTTTCAACTACAATGCAAATACGCAGATTAAATGTATGCTAATACAAAGGAATAATATATTGACTTAGATGATACAGGGATTTGATAATGAATTGTTTTGCCTTTTAATTCATGTTTAAGTAGTCAAGTAATAAACTTTTATACGTATTATGACCGCACTGCACATTGAATATTCTGGGACAGTCCACGACAACTTTTAAAAGCGAAGCTCTTGAGCAAATTTATAGCCATTATAAAAAGTTATTTTGCATGATAATATTTCATTGCTCAAGCTAAGAACCCTAATATATAGTTCTGCACTTGATCTTCTGATCATTCAGCTTTAAACCACGATGGGTCTAACGGCATGTTTACTTCACAAGTAATCATGGAAAGATTTTGTTAATTAACGTGACAGGTTGGTATTGGAAGACTCAAAAGCATAGAATATTTTGTAATCCAGAGCACTCAGGCCTGCAATTTGCACATTCAACAACCTTAATTTCTTTACCTTTTATTGCTCATTGTTAATACCTCAAATAAGTCGCGATTACTCATCTACGAAATTCTCGTCTAAGTGTGGTTGAATCTTTAATTAACAAGATAAGAGTCGGCAAAGACATAATGCATAATAGGGCAAACTGTGAAATTTTGATATCTGTTTATCTGATGGAAGAAGCAGTAGAATCACAAGAGATTACTGCCTGTAAAGCATGTTGACAGTCTTGATAAGTCAACAAATTTATTTTCAGTCTGGAAAAGGGATTACACAATCAACGCATGATTATCTCTTGGTGAGAAAACACTTATCGTATAATATCAGTAAATAATTCTATACAATTACAATTTTTACTTTTCGGGCTCTAATCGTATTGAAATGGTTGATCTTAGCAAAGATTTACCACCTATCAATATTGTTTGGCAATAAGGTCGACGAAATAGTGAAAAACAAGTCAAGATTCCAGGAACAATGTGATGATTTAATTCTTCCGTATCAACATGGCTAAATGTTTAATTAATGTTCTTAAAAACCTAAAGTCTAATGATTGAGAGTTTACAATGTTTTACAAAGCTACAGAAATTGTTTTCCAAGTAAGGTATGACACCCTTGTAGCATTCTTTTTACTATCCAATTTACCTCCGCTTCTTTCACTTTTCTTTATCTTAACACTTCCTCCTAATGTATTGTTGTTGTTTCTTCGCCTCGTCTAGTGTTTCCTGGCCCTTGGCTCTCAAACTAATCTGAACTCGGTTTTGTTACGTCTCATAGTAAAGTGTGAGAGTAAAAGCACTTCTTTTAAAAGCCTTGATGTAATTACGTTACTTAAGGCATTAACTAGGTTAAGATAGACGTATAAACTCAAGGTTATAGCACTAGTGACTTAGACAAGAGTTAACTGTTTCTTGCGATAAAATATAATTATTAAATATTACAATCAGACTCGCCAAACATTGTGTCTCTTCTTGCCTTTCATACGAAATGATTATTAAAGTAATTTAGAAGATGCCAGTGGTATAATTAAATATTTGTATCTTGTTACGGTACTATTTGGCACCAGACATGGCAAATAGGTTATGCATTTGTATATTTTTTGGCATAATGGCATAATAGCCATATTTTCATAATGACTTAGCGGCGGTAAAACTAGTTTCAAATTGACAGTAGTTTAAGTCTTGGTTTAAAGTTAGCCAACATGATTAATATTTTATAACTATGACATACCTTTTCACAGGATGACACCTCGAGACCAAACACGTGAGATTAATTCACATTTCTTCATGAATGTTCAGTAATTATTATATAAACCTTATCTCTTTGGAGTCTGTGACCCAGTATTTTTGCTCAGAACAATACAGTTTCGTATTCTCAAAAGGACTCGGTTGTTTTTGAAGACAAAATATTAACTTAAGAGAGAAAGGTTTGAAATATGTAGTCTAAATCTCTTTTAATTGCTAATTATGCATTTCCCTGCGTCATGTTATTTCAAATAATGTCACTTGCCAGCCAATGGTCAATGTGTGCACTGTGAAGACACGATTCCAAGAAGGTAATTATAAATTCAATGATGTAAGAGTATTAACTTGATCAAACAAATATCACCTATGAAAACGACAGTTCAATAGATAATGAGAGCAGATTCTTCTGATTTAATTGTTTTTGCAGCCCAACATGTGGTTACTTCAAAAGCACGAGGATGATTGTAACTTCGACAGTCTGTTATTTCTACTGAGAAATTATGGACATTGGAATTTAACACAAATACTGCAAATAATGCAAAAGATTTTGAATATGAGAAAAGGTACTACCATATAATTTTGTATAGATCTCAAAGTATTAGATAAAACATATTCTGAAAGTATTGATACATAAAAAAGCAGAGCGCATAACAAATTCTGTTAGAAATTGAAAAATATGAGGCCAAAGATATCTGAAATATTTTAATTCTTTTTAAAAGAGGTCTTCCTATTCACTTTTATTGCTACAAAAATCAACACATAAAACAATATATTTCCTTTACTTTGTACGAATCATAAGATGAGTGACTGACCGACAAAAATGAAAGACGTCAGAGCTCGTGTTACTGAAATGCCTAAACATAAGGAAAGAATCATGGCATGCCTCCAGAACGGCTTCAACCATTTTAATGCGTAGAGATGGATCTCAATACGACGAGAACGGAATGTTAAAACACAGTTTTCCGCCGCTGTTCAAAGTTCAATTGCTTAGTAATTGTCACAGGATTTCATGGGATCTACTGTGATAATGATTAAGCCTTTATACCCTCCTGTAGTCTCAAAATATCCCTAACCACCGTATCCTTGTTCACTGTGACAAACATGGGGCCCTTGTAATCTACATCATGAAATTAAGAGGTCAATTTTGGAATAGGTTGAGTATAATTGAGTCCAATTTTGAATATAACGTTTTGAGTACAATTTTTAGTTATGGAATAGAGTGATTTCGGTCTGTCTATTGGAAATTTAATTCAAATTAAAAACAAGTGTAAAACTGATTCATTTAAAATTTTAGAAAGATTTGAAAAATACTGGCATAAAATAACGATCGCTATTGTGTCACAGCTATTTTTTTTATTTATCCGATTTTTATCACATCAAGATGAAAGAAATCTGTCTGTTAGCAATGAGAAGGCTTTGTTTTTCGATTTGATTTTGCCAGAAAGCGTCCCTTTTGAACGCATCATTTAAGCAAATAAAAAGTAATCATTTCAAAAACAGTAATTTACGTTCCGGAGTAATAATTTCATTTCCTTTGTAATCCATGTTATTTCATGTTGTACTGAAAATTTGCTGTAAAGTAAAAACAAAGATTGCATCTTCTGTCACCTGAACAAGGAATGGTAAACATCTAATTGTTGACCTTGTAGAAAGGAACTTAAATATACTTGTTTGTTTGTCAGGAAGGCGTATATAATGTACAACTGCATTCTTACTTCCCTCACTTTGCTTCATGTAATTGGTCTACAAATAGCCTCTGTTTCCCTGAAGATGTATAATTATTTACTAAGTGTAAATGTAATGCGATGATTACTCTTGTCAGATATTAATATAAAATAAAATGCTTAAATAAAAAATGTATCTTATGACCACAATAATCCAGCAATTCAAGATGTTGAATTTCGTCATATTATAATTTGCAGCTTTGCAGATAGTGCATTGAATACTGCCCGTTTTGCGTCATATTTAAGAACGTGTGAAAGTACCTAAGATTTTTTAAATGACATAGTTAGTTCAT
Source organism: Chironex yamaguchii (assembly GCA_024741275.1). Taxonomy (NCBI): domain Eukaryota; kingdom Metazoa; phylum Cnidaria; class Cubozoa; order Chirodropida; family Chirodropidae; genus Chironex; species Chironex yamaguchii. Next base: position 15,470 of record JANTCA010009369.1, read on the forward strand.
GGTTAGTTGACGATAAATGTCAGTAATAAAGAAACAGATCATCAACCTAGAAAGCTCATTATATTTAGGCTAGTTATCCTTAATCTGTGTGAGTACTAAAGGCTACTGGTCAGAATCATGGGAAAATAAAATTGACATTTCGGGTTAAAAAAGAGATTACGGTTGCACTTCGGTGTTCTCTAGTAGTGGACATCACTATAATAAATCAGATAAAAGAAATTGTAAGTGATGTTGCCAAGTGAACTCCGGACTGGAAGCCTCTGCTATCTGGTAGATATTTTAGTTGCTAATCTCGTGAGAACATCTGCAGGTTTTATAGCAAACACTAAAAATTCACAGGAGTGAGTGGCTCAACTCTGTAGGACCACGCCAAAGTACTCCATCTGCTTATTTTGCAAGATAATTATTACGCTTTATGTAATTTCGCAGATTTACATAAACCTTCCTTTTTATGAAATTAGTAACAATTGCTTTTCTATAAACATGAAAAATAGTATATATCAACTACAATTTCCTTTCGTTACGGAAATCTTAGATATCTATAACAACAGTTAACCTTTTTGCTGGTAAACCGTAATAAACTTCTAGAATTTCTTCTTTAATTTAAAACAGCAAAGTCGTTGCAAAAATAAACCCGTGTTACAAACCTGTTCCTAAATGAAGAGAACTCTGCCTTGAAAAAGATTTGGTGACACTTTGGTGGCAGTAGTTTTAAGGTTATTTCTGCAGAACGTATTTTCTCCGGGGTACTAGGCACCAGTAACGAATTGGGTTGTCTGAGTTCATAACAATTTTAGCTTGGTCTAATTAATTGAGATGAATTACATATTTACTGTCAATCAATCTCAGCAAAATTATCTGTGTTATGAATTCCAATGGTCTCACAGCAGAAAAGAGACGAAATGGCGATTGAAAAGTAATCGGTTCATACATTCAATTAAAATAACACAGAGATATCTTGCCTTGTTGCCATGCCATCTTTATACCCGATTATATCAATGAATAGTGTCATTTATTGACCAAAAATATTAAAGATTGCTAGTAGGTGCAGTTGGTGTATTATCTTTGCTTCCAAGAATGTTGAATGAATGATCTTTTGATTGACTATGCAGTACGCCATAGTTGCCTTGACACTTAATGTATGTAGTACATAGGTTGCCACGATTGAAAGGTTTGCATTTTAAATACAGTGAAATCTCAAAATTATGAACTCACAGTATAACTAGAGGCACTCAAAGCAACCAAACCTCCTTCAAACTAATAGGTTCAGATGTGATGTTGAGTTCTCTGAATATTCAAGTGTACTGCACCGACAGAAGTCATAGTACCTAGGTTTTCCCCAAGAGAACTCTTTTAATAATTCTGGTTTTAACGACCTGCAAGACCTCAGTCATATGACCCAATGAGGATGTGAATGTGTAGATATAAAGATGCAGGATTGGAACCAAACTAGAAGACAAAGTGTCAATCAACCAAAAAAATATAAAAAGGTAAAAATAGTATAAAAAGGTATAATAATATGAAAAGGTAAGAATAGGTGTGGAAGAGAACATTATGAACAAAGGATGTAGAAAAAGAGACAAAGATATTGGAAAACGTAAACAAGAAACAACTGAAAAATAAACATGCGTGGATACGAGTGTCAGTTGAGGTCTAAGTTCCACGCCCGTGAGGTTGAAATAAATAAGTCTTATATTGGTAGGCTGGTGGTGTTCTCAGATGCTGTAACGGACGACAGATTGGTTTTTCTGTCAGAATAAGATACGATAGTTAAATCAAGATCGTAGTGCATGTCTCCTAGCTGTTCATCGTATGTAAATGAGCGCTTTATTGCACCTTCGTTCAAAAATGCACATTTAATGGACTTAATGATGTATAGAGCCGCCGTTGTATGGTGGATTATACGAGGGCTATGCAAGCCAGTGGTTGCAAGTTCGAATTTGGATCACAAACAAACTGTTATTACTGAAGGAAGGTAACAGGAGCCCATTCTCATAGAGACCTCACTTCCTAGTAAATCCCCGTGGGAATCAGTTACGCTCCTTAATGAGTATTCTGCTTAGTAGTTTTTTCGTGTTGTCCTTTCACACCTACATGCTGCCTATAAAGTAGAGGATGCCGCTAGACGATAAATCAGTGAGGAAGTGAGGAGAAGAAAATAGAACTATATTGGACACATCTTCGGGAAAGATAGGAGTGACGACTGTGTTGTGACCCTTGGGTGGACACCAGAAGGAAGAAGGAAAAGAGGCTGACCAAAAGCCACATGGTGGAGAAGGGTGGAAATGAAAAAGAACAGCACTGGCTGGAGGACATGGACTGCTGTATGCCATGAAGCCGCCGACAGAGCGAAGTGGGGATATGAAGTTTGAGCCTTGTACGCCTTGCGGCACAAAGAGATGTAAAGTAAGAGATACATGAGATACAAGAGAATGAGAGCTACCCCAAATATCGAACTGGTAAAGAAAGCGTGCAAGGATGATGTAGCAAGGTCTCAGAAGAGAAACGATGGAAATTGAAATATTTAATGACAATAACAATAAAATGTCTAAAACTTTCAACAAATCATGGTTTGGAAAATGAAAGCTTTTTTATGAGCGGAAGGAAAATTACCAGCAAAGACAAGGGGATGTTTTTCGACAACATTTACTTTCTAAAATATTTTCAACAGAAAAGTCCCTTGCCTACCCCAGCTCTTTTAGTTTAAAGTAATAGATTGAGAATTAACCGGCAATTACATTCAATGGAAGTTTCCCTTACTTGCACTCTGAATAAATGGTCTTTAACCGGCTTTCAGCCTTTCAGGATTTGCACTAAGCACTCAAGCTCTTAAAAGCCTATGTTTGTAGGAAAACGTTACTAAAGTAATTCTAGACGTTGTATTGGATTTTCTGAAAATAGAAATGATGTCTTCTTCTGTATTTTGGAGGTATTTACTTCCTTCTTTAATCTGCAATGAGAATTATTGCTGGAGGTCATTCCTATCTCATTTGATTTTGGAAATCCTCCTCGATTTCGACTACGATTTGTGATTCAACAAAATCTCATTATCAAAGGTACAATCGCAGCCTTGCAATATTGACTAGCATGGATGTATATAAATTTTTGTTACTATGAGCACTTGATAGAGGTTTAGATATAATAATCACTACTCAACATATATGGCAGCGTGAATCTAAAAGCATCTCAATCAATACGTGACAGAAATGTACATGTATCATATGCTATGTTACGAATCGAATCTCAACCGAATCATCGTTCGCTACACTCCCATCTCTCCCGATCACAATGACAACATGTAAAAAAATACACCGGCATCTTTTCAAGTTCACCTTTTGTCCATTTTTCTAGTTCGACTACTTGATCAGTAATACATCGTTTGACTTACTGTCTAGTGGAAAATGTAGGCAGAAGACAACCCCAATTTGTAACTAATCTCACATGAACAAATGGTGGGCAACGACCATTAAGAGGGGGATGAGGAGTGTAAGAAGTCTTAGGCAAGATTAGGTGGGCAGGAGCCCCAAAAAATAGCTGGAAAGGGTCTTTTTATCTGTTCATATGGAATAACGTAGCAGCTAACTGACTGACCCAATTTCTTGTGTCACTTTGCATTAGTTGGTCATGCAAAGTGTCTTTCAAAAAGCGATGTGCTCTCTCTATTTTCCCGTTTCCCTGGGGATAATAGGGGGTGCTGTGAAAATGTGTAATTTTGTGCTTTTCAAGCATGTCATTAAAACACAGATGCCGTAAACTTGGTATCATTATCAGAAAGCAGGGCTTGCGGTGGGCCAAATTTAAAGATCCAGTAACTTTCCAAGGCATTGGCAACCGTGGATGCATTCATGTTTGTCAAAGGTGAGGCAGAAAAATATCCAGAACCATGACCCAACATGGTCAAAATGATAGCGGTGATTGCCCTATATGATGGCAAGGGTCCCACAATATCAGCGGAAAGAAATTCGAGGGGTGGAACTTCATCACTGTTCGGGAGGTGCTAAGAAGTTTTTGCTGTAGGAGTATGTCTCGTTGCAAATATTACAATGGGCTTGGTAATCATGAAGGACTTTCCTCATATTAGGAAACCAAAGTTCATCAGCAAGGATACATTGCCGGATTATACTCACCGACATATGACCAGCATTGCGATATTTCTCAATTGTTGGGATTTCATCCTTTGTAAGTGTTCGAAAGTTTTTACTGTCAGTAACGGAACTGGCTAATCTGCTGAGGACATCTGCAGTGTGGTTCAATTTTCCCAGTGAATGCTTCAACTCGAAACTAAATTCCTGCAAATACTGTTGGTACCTTGCATGTCGTTGGGAAGCAGGCTTCTGTTTAACCATCGATAGCAAGGGTTGATGGTCAGTGAAAGCCACACAATGATACCAATAAAGCATGAATCTCAATGTTTTAAAACCAGTAAGTAGGGCGAGAAACTCTCGATCTGTAGGGCTATATGCTGACTCAGTAAAGCTTAATACCCGACTGTAAAAATAAAGAGGTTTTCCTTTTTGGTACAAAGCAGCACCAAGTGCTGTATCAGAAGCATCAGTATAAAGTTTAAAAGGAATGGAAAAGTCAGGATAGTGCAAAAGGCATTCCTTTTTAACATCGCGAATAGCGTGAAATGACTTCTGACAGTCATCAGTCCACTTGAATTTAACATTTTGGCATTTCGACCTTTGCAAAGGCTCTGCGATAGAAGTGCAGTTGGGAATAAATTTGAAAAGGTAATTTGAAAATCCCGTAAATGATTCTAGCTCTCGTTTCGATCTAGGAGGTGACATATTTTGCAGATATGTAACCTTATCAGGATCAGGTTGGACTCCGCCATGAGTAACGAGATGCCCCAAATACAAAGCTTTGCTTATGCCAAGTTTACACTTTGGCATTTGCATTTTCAGATTACAGTCAGACAGACGATTGAAGACTTCTCGAACATCCTCCATACACAAGCCGAAAGGCATTACATTAAATTGCAATATACCTTCGTCGGTTGAAAACGAAGTTTCGCACTTATCGTCTTCGTCCAGTTTGATTTGGTGGCACCCGCTTGCTAAATAGAAGGTAGAAAAATATTGGCAATTTCCGAGGTAGCTAAGAATTTCATCAATAACCGTAAGTGGAAATCTATCTTTTTCAGTAACACTATTTAACTTGATATAGTTCACTACGAAGCGCTACTTAGCATTTTTCTTTTTTATTAGGAAGAATCGGCTTCCCCAAGGTGATTTGGATTTACGAACAATTCCCGCTGAAAGCATTTCTGATATAATGGAATGAGGCTTTTGGTAAATAGGGGGCCCTGTGGTCGGAATAGAATGTTTACCAATGTTGCATTTGCCCAAATCGAAGCTCCCAGCTGAAAATTGATGCCTGAACGCTTTCAATAAATCTTGCATTTCAGTTTTCTGTTGAGACGTCAATTGCTCACAATTCTGTTGCGGGTTTGGCTCGGGCGGTTGCGCGACCACGTTTAAAGAACATTTGCAGTTAACGGAAATTGTGAGACTTTTCATATTATCGAATCTCAATAATAAAGCATGACAAAAATCGTCAAAGACAGCAAAAGGGAGCGATATGGAGCAATTCTCGGTCGTGACTGGAATATCCATACTGTATTTATAAGCATATTTTGGCCATTAGCCAAGCGACAAGATAGATTAAGAGGCGATAGATATTTTTGCAGACCAAAGTTGGATGCAAAGTCCTTTGAAACAATATTAAGATCTGATACAGTATTGATAAAAGCATTTGCTGATATATTACCAAAAAGTGTCACAGAAGCAAAAATCCCACCAGACTGTCCTGTGGCAGAAACGGATGGCATATTTAGTTTTTTTGGACCTCCGCCTTGATGGCATACGCATTTAATGTGACACTTCACCCCACACTTCTCGCAGATTTCATCTGACCAAAATGAGCTAACTGAATGCCCGTTTTTGTTGCATTTTTGGCAGTGCAAAGGTTGCCAGATACCCAAAACTTTTGGATTTTCAAATATATCTTCGCACTTCGTTTCGGCTAAATGCTTGATCATATCGCTGAGCCCCACGTCTTTGAACTGTGGGTGATGAGCGACCCCAATTAGCTCCACAATTCTTTGTCGAATGAGCTGATCAATTGAATTTCCGGTTAAGATGTGTTTGGCTGTCTTCCTCAACTGCCGTTCAAACTCCACGATATCACCATGATAAAGATTGCAATGGGTTAGTAGAAGGGGCCAAATCTTTATCCTTCAATTGCTGTAGAACCGATTCATAAGTGGACCGGCCATCAATTTTCACAAGATTTCCCAGCTTTGACACCACATATTTCAAAGTTTTCAATTTCTTTTCGTCATTGAATTCGATCGGATCAACAAAAGCCTCGAATTCTTTCAACCAGCTACTTACGTCTTCCACTTTACTGCATGTAGGTATCAGATGCACATATTCCATGATGAAAAAGTGGACTCCTGTCCACTGCACAAATGTTACTACGAGCACTTGATTGAGGTGTAGATGTAATAATTACTACTCAAAACATATAGCAGCGAATACTTGACATATATGACATGTATCATATATGACGTGTATCATATTCTATGCTAAGAATCGAATCTCAATCGAATCATCGTTCGCTACACTCACAAATTTCTTATCGATAGACCTGTCAAATCCACTGTCCCTGCATTTGAACGGAGAAAGCCGATTGTATTTATAATATAATTCTGCTTCATATTGTAAAGCAAATGAAAATATGCGACAATATAGTATGAATAAATGTTATCATTTTGTCAATGGTAGTTGATATTTCTTACAAATTTAAACGATATCAATGTAAAAATGATTACAGGATGCTTTTGATTTTTGTATCTAATGGTAGCAGACATAAAATATATAACGTATTATTCTACAAAAGTAACAAATTAGCAGGCTAAAAAGTACATAAATTAAAGGAAAGATGACGTGACAAGCACATTGACCTGGCAACGATGTGTCATTAAAGCATTAACCAAAAACATTTCACAGACGGCCTTAAAGGCTTGCACAAATAAACACATTAGCTACTAAGAAACATTTAAAACTCTAAATCACCTCATTAATATTCTATCATCCTTAAAAATCTTAGATTTGGAAAAGGATTAAAAGCAAAGTTTACCTTGATTGTTTAGATCTTAAACAGCGCAACATTTAATTTCTGATTGCATTTTATGACTACACGGTGGTTGATACAACTAGTTTTGTGATTCAGAGCAAATTTTCTTTAGTATTTGTGACCTTTATTGATGAAAACATCTTGTGAAGACTTTGGGACATTATTAAAAATGAACAACCTATTGTCGAATTTACAATTGCCTTTGAGGACAGTTAAACCAAAACTTGTGGTCGCAATCAAACTATAGTATTAATGCAATTGGAGACATTTCATAGCGAGAGTAAATCATTTATGTCTACGACAAAGTTTTTACAAATCGGAACAGTTCGTCATTTGTTGAAATGAATTATTGCTGGCATTAGCAATACGTCTTACTATCTTTTCTGTAGGAATAAGGAATATGATAAGCAATGGACTACTCCTGATCTTTTAACTTAATGATAATTGCTACGTAGATCTGGATAATGTCACATATTTATCGAACATGCCAGTTGTGAGAATATTTGGATGAAGATGGGAAGCTTATGATAATTATCTGTACAATCACACTGTGTCGGAGCTCATATGGCAATTCAATTATTCGTCTGCAAATGCAAATATACAGTTAGTCATAACAATCATTTATTGAGCACATAATTGATATCTGATATAAGTCACTTGGTTTCAGGTAGTTATCAAATAGACTGTAAAGTTTGTCAATACATTGTATAGTGTATCATGCAATGGAGAATAGCGGGTTTTGTCGGCACTGGAGGGGGAAGTTATAAAGATTTTTAACGAAGAGTTCTAAATGCTCTTAGAGTATATTTGATATATCCGTAAATGTTTCCTATAGCAATTACCACTAACAGATTGATCATTGCAGTAGATTGAGGCCGAAATATATATTATCCACGTACTGAAGCGTCCAGCCAATCTATGACCAGCCCCGTTTCAATACTTGCGCACAAGCCTGCGTATTAAAAAAAGTACTTAATGGTTTGATGAAGTGATTAAAACATTTGTTTATTTTGTACTAGTTTATTTATTTCAAATCGTGCTCAAAATTTACTTGGTCGATCAAATGTAGGTCAAAACTATGAAAAAGTCTTCTAGTTATCTATCCATTCTATAGCCTAGTACATCCAAACGACAATGATCATAGAGCAATGGTATTGTACAGTCATGCATGACGTATTAAAGCAGCTTTGAACACAGCTGTGCTAGTAAAATTAAGTCAAATATACTCATTTTGTCGATGACGTAATAAACTTTAGATTTATCAGACAGGTATCAACCACTTAACAACAGTATGAGTAATTTCATCGAAAACTGGCAAAGTAAATATGATACACGCATCTCATAGACAGGAAAACGTCAATCTTTGTCAACTTATCTACAATTTTATGTCATTTATAAATACTTTTCTCTAATACGGTCCTCCTTCAATATTGCTCGGGTTTAATGTACCTGGAATCTTATTGTTTGACAATTCTGTACTGTATTTGTTACGATAGTGGTCCCTGATTTCTGCACCTCATGAACTTTGAACTTAAATATAGTCATGTTACGAGATAGAAAGCAAATATGTACTTGAAAACAGATTATACTGCAGTTGTTTTGGACAATCTGTTTAGATTTTGGTAGGGAATTTAATAATAAATAACGAGATGCATACGAAGAATCAAACAGCCTGTGTTTAAACATTTCGCATTTTTAACACGTCTGCAAAGGTTAGAAGGATGTGTGGTTGGAGAAATCAGATTTGCTTTTTATTCTTCCTCATCACTACATACTCACATCATATGTCTGAACCTTATGCAAATTACTGCTGTGTTAGCAATATTGCTTAATGGTACCTTATACTAAATAATATAGTTGATACTACCTAATTCCATCTTCACAGCTGTGGTGGGACATTAAAAGCTTCTGCTAGATTTTAAAGTGATCAAATCTTGCGTTTGCTTAACCAGATATTCGACATTGACAGCCGGTACCAGCTAAATTATTATGAAGGCGAAAATATTTATTGGAAGAATAACATCCTATTCAAGGAACCAACGTAGTTAAAGGATCAAAAAACGTGCTAACATTAATTAGCTCACAACAAAAATTAGCAAGATAATAATCAGTGTCGGCTTGACCTATAAGACAACTGGTTTAGGTGTCTTTTCCCACACTCCTCATTTTGAGAAGCAAAATAATGTTTTCTCGCAACCTTGTTTCTGTCAATTATTCCTATTCCTTCAAACAGACGAATTTTAGACTGCAAGTGTGCAAATGTATTCAAAAGTTTATGTCATTTTCTCAATGACAAATTACTTTGCTTCCAAAAATAATCAACATATATTTGAACTTTTTAAAAGTAATTTAGCGAGCATTTATGAACGTTGTTTAACGCCTGTCATGTTGCACATTATACATTTTGCATTTGAACATTAAGGCATCCTGCAGGTCTTTTACAAACAGCGTAAGTATACAGCAAACTCTCACTGCGCTAGTATTTATGATTGGTAAAACATGGAATTGTGATGTTTTCTTCTCTATCGATACTGTAGGGAAAAAATCAATCTTTGAATGCCATCATAAACGGCAATGATTAAGTAAGCTCTTTTTGTAATCCCATGGATCTCGGAGGAGAAGTACAAAATAATTAAATAATCTTCCTAAAAATTTAGTGACAGCTGCCTTTACCGATTGATGATTGTAAAGCATAAAAGTAGATGAATGTTATGTTTTTACTTTACACAGTTTAAGTGATACCAACTCAAGCTTTCTCAGAGTTAACTCATACCGTTGTTTATGAAACATGCGGTGAAAAATATGTTTTAATGATTTTGCTGAAGAGATACGAAATCTTGGATTGAGGAATACCCGCTCAACAAGCTGCCACATAAGAGATTGAGATTTTGTTCAATACAAAGTACAGCTGGTTTGCATGTTCCTTTGCTTCGGATTACAAGTACGAGTAAGATTTATTACACGAACTTTAAGAGTTTGGTCTAAAATTTCCAAAGGTATTTCTTAGAGGGCTAGAAGGTGAGTTTTTGATACTTGCTATATTGCACATAAATTTGTAAGCAGGTCTTTTCTGTTAGTTTTGTTCACTATTTATTATTTATAAAATATCATATTTTGCATCATGTTAGCGTGATATATTATGGTATGTTTCATTTGGACAACCAATGTAACTTGGCTCGTTCTTCGAAAATCAATACTCTGGAAATGTTAATGTAAGCTGTTGATCAACTCAACACAAAAATTCCTTAAACTTTCTTACACGTTGCCATTTTAAATCCCTGGTATTCTGAACAAGTAACTATAATATTTTTCATGCTTATTACTTATTTTGCAAGACATTTTTGTTCCTTATTCTTTCTTTCGTTTCTGCGGAGCTTCTTGATTTAAATGTAGATTACTTTCTTTTAACTTAAATATAAGAAAGCTAAAAAGTATTAAAATATGTTAGAAAATCCATACTCTCATTAGTTTGTCGAAGAAAGCAGTTATATTCAGCGATATGAATTTGGTAATGGTGCAAAATGCGTATAGACCCTTTAAAAATAGCATCAAGCTTTAATTGCTAAGATGTCAAATGTCTGACAATTATCAGATAATCAATTTTTGGTTTAAATGTTCCCCTCTGTTTTGTGTTTATTGAGGTTAATGTGTAAATTGATCTATGACACTCTCATTAAAATGGAATAAAAAGTCGTGGAAGCACAGCTACAAATTGTTGGTACTATATTCTGTTTGCTTGTCTCCGCTTTCTTTACTGAAATGGAAGATTCTCTTTATCAGACATGACTAAAATATTCAAATTACTAATGTCTGTACGAAATCTAGTTAAAAAGGTTCAATAAGCAATCTCTCGCTTATTCTATCAAAGGAGTTAAGTCTGAAAAACTGCGTGTAGTCAAAACTTCTTATCTTCTATGCCAAAATAGCCAAATCTTTTAAAACTACCATTTTTACGTTATTTAGACTATGCTGCAAACTAGACACGTGTAGAGTTGATTAAATGATCTTTTTTATTGTCGGTAGCATCGTATGAGTATTAGACGATTGCTTACGAGAACCAAGATGAAATTTGAATAATAATAAGTATAAGATATAGTAAAGTTACGTACGTGATCCCTTCCTTATATTATAGAACAATTGTATTCTTAGATAGGGCAAAAAATCAATAGCATTTGAATAGCAGCTAATCAGCTCTTTCTTGTAGCTACAATGGCTTACAAGATAAAAAGAAAATAATCTTTGCAAGAAAGTGAATATCTTTTAGAGAAAGAAGAAGGTGAAGATATCTTTGCAGACTCCAAGCATCAAGTTCTTTTGCTCAGGGGTCTTCTTCATAAACGTGACATAGGTAGGCTTTTTCATGCATTATCTGTGTCTAATGAACTAAAAGAACATTGACATACCTCACAAATGTAGTTTTGCTTAAAAGTGAAGGGAATCAAATTTAGAGGTAGCATCTGCTTAAAAATAGTGCTAGAAATATAAAAATATAACGTGACATTCATTGGTTACCCGTAGAAGTTAAACACTAGTAAATATCATCAGTTTAATAAAACATCGTAGAATCAGTCTTGTTTTGACATCACCTTGCACCATATTGATCATGAAAATTGAAGGCATCATTTTTTAAATGATAACAGAATGCTTCCTAAATAACCAAGGGATGTTGAAGAGAACTGCAGTCTATTGACCTGGCCATGGTTCTGTTTAACTTTATGAGAAAGTTTAACAAAGTTAAACTAGCGAACATTTGGAACATTCGGTGTATTTTTGGTCACCTTAATTTGGGAGGCATATATACTTGGCAATATACATAATTTATTGTCCGTGTAGAAATTAAGATAAATTTTCCATCATTTTAAATTGATAATTACAAGGAAGGGTAGTGAAAGAAGAAGCAAAAACTATTTTGAAAATTGATTAAATTATTACCAGAGAGAGCCGTTAAGGTTTAGTAGATAGTGAGATAATCTTGCAAGCCAGTGGTGGCAAGTTCGAATCCGCGTCACCACAGACAAAAGCGCCATTGGTGACAAAAGATAATCGGAGCCCATTCTCATAAAGACTCTTGCTTCCTTTTAATTTCTATATCAATGGCAGGAGAATCACCTAAGCTCTATAGCAGTCATGCTACAAAAAAGTACCTAGAATGAACGAATGAATCATTGTAATGGGATATTTTGGAATTCGTCTCAGGATGTATAGGATAGACATAGGCGCCGACTACGTGGGGGCTTGGGGGTTCGAACCACGCATGAGAAATATTATGGGAGGCTCAGTCTCCCGCAAAGAAATTTCTATGCAAGCTGTCACTATTGTTTCCCAACTTGTTATATTTAGTTGGCATTTTCGTCCATTGTTGAGTACTGGAAAATCCGGATACGATCAATTGTGTATGAGGCCTATCATAATTTTGGCTTGTTTTTGATTTATTTATTATCTTTAATTGAATGCAT
>JANTCA010009380.1:0-28065 GCA_024741275.1 Chironex yamaguchii
TTTTAAGTATGATTTTAGCGCAATGTCGCAAATTTTCAAGGCGATTTTCAAGTTTTGTACCACAAAAAGATTGTTAAGTCATTGTAGGTTCAAGTGATAGTGGACCGTATGCTTGTGTTCTAAACACTCCCCCTTTGCCGTACCACCCCCGACATGTTTACTTTTGAACGCTCTCCTTGCTGCCCATTATGTAACATTGTATTTGCCATTCAGTAGTAAATTGTTATTGGGACGTTATACGTAGGTTAATACCGAACAAGGAGGTTGGCAGTACTCTGAAAACATGCTAAGCTGGGTTACAACGTGGGATGACATAACTCGACAGCGTATTCTGTTGGATTCTGGTGTTCACTACCACGGTCTTGGTAGGTATATTCCCGGTATCTTTAGTTTTCCTTATGATGCCATAGCAGGTAATGGCAGCTGCATGTAAAGTACGATTTGTTACCTCTTACACAATGTGAACATGTACCACAATTCAAAGTCTACTGTTTACATGTCAAAAGTGATCGGATACTGATGAGTAACTAGCTGTAATTAATGTATGTATCGTGGCAACTAACTACTAAATGATCCAATGGAAAAACGTGTAAACACCAGAGAACAGTTAAAAGGTTCCTGTAAATCTTGCTTTACTCAAGGCGGCAAGGCATGAATACTACTGTAATGCTTCATTTCTTGTTATGTTCCAAAGTATTCCAGTTTCTTTGTGAGAGCGCCACTTCAAATAAGCGCGCAAGCGAACTAGTGAATCCTCAAGTAAGCTCCTCGCCGGGCCTGTGATTCTTTCATAAATTCCCCTTGTATGCCCCTTCCCTCCCTTTATGTTAGCTAATATAACCCCATATGGTCTTATGGGTACCCAACGAGAATGAAGGCCACAGAAACTACTCTTGCGAAACATGTCATGCCATGTATATTACCGTCGGAAATATTACTACTGATATCGTGAGTTTTGTTTATTTGTCTCGTTGATGTATAGGAATGGCCCATTTCTCTGGAAGTTTAATGATAATTTAGGCTTATTTTTAAATTTCTGTTAAGCCAGTCGAATACTTTTGTTACTGAGCCTTATTACACTGTGGAAATAACTGTGGTATATTTCTGGTTGAATTTTACAGAAAACGTCGTAGTTGATCCAGAAATATTGTGGGATTACCTAGCTAGCCACCACTGCACGGAGCTTATACTTCAATGGATACAAACTGGATGTCCTGATATACCTGGTCTAAAAAGCCCTATTAAGATCCCGGATTCTGCATTAAGTAGAATGAGATGTTCACGGTATCTCAAAGACATTGTAGCAGACGAACTTATCAGGTGATCTCATCTATCTATCTATCTGTCTGTCTGTCTATCCATCTATCTATCTATCTATCTATCTATCTATCTATCTATCTATCTATCTATCTATCTATCTATCTATCTATCTATCTCTCTGTCTGTCTGTCTGTCTGTCTGTCTATCTGTCTGTCTGTTTATCTATCTGTCTGTCTGTCTGTCTGTCTGTCTTTCTACTATCGATTATCTGTCTACATGACTACCAAGCTGCCGGCCTATTTATATGTCCGACTTCTTATTTGTATATCTGTGTGGTTATCTCTCTGCTTCTCTGGCTGTCATTAACATCGTTAATTCACTGTTTCTCTGTTATCAGGTGCTGGTACATTGACGAAAACGATTTTAAAAACTTCGAACATTTAATTCGACGACTATGTAAGTTAAGGCTATTATTCCAAGAAAAGCATCCAATGGTTCTCAGCGATAGACAAGATTTACTTGACACCTTTCATATGGAAATGATACAGTTCTGCGTCAAGTATAATTACAAGGAACTCCTTTATTATTATCTGGATCATTATGGGTGCGTATTCATATATCGTAATTGCCTGATTTTATTGTTTAATACTTAGGGAAAGAACCCTGATAGATTTCTAATATATTACATTGTTATCCGTAACATATTGCTTTTCTTGATTGTATCGAGTCGGGCGTTGGTTAAAGATCTTGCTAAATGCTCTTGATAGTGCAGTTAGCATAGTTTATATAGTATCGAAGGCATTTACCAGCTGCAAAGGACGCAAGGAGATATTTCTTGTTTACATCTGAGGGATCCTGGTCCGGTGCTGAGGTGGCCGATGATTATAAGTTTACTTCTGCTTTTTATTTGGTTACGGAGTACACCAATTTACATGAGGTAACCTAAAGCCGAGGTTACTTGTTTTTCTGCAAATGTGGCACGTTAGTTCCTGCCAAGATATCACAATGCCACAGCACAATGTTTTTGTGAAGAATAGTAAATTACATCTGCGTCCTTGCTATAACGATTGGTTATTTTGCTTCTTGTGTCGTTGTTCGTTATGCCTCAGGGTGGGCACTGTGGTATCACTATTAATATGCACAAATAATAGAAACCATCTCAGAAACTGAAGCTAGCTAATATTGTCGAAGTAACAGATTACCTACTTTTTACTACTGTGATCATTTTCCATGCAGAAGATCGCGGAAGCTGCCTACCAAATAAGATTTGATATTGAGATAGCTATATAAAGTAATGATATATAAGATATTGAAGCCTTGCAATCAGAAGGTTTTTTTATTGGCACATTATTACTGTCAAAATAAAAGTGATGATATTGTGTGATCATTTTTGCTTGAATAAAAGGAAAGTACGACATCTTATTTATTTATGTCTTGGTTACTTTGCCATGGCGCTAAATGATATGTTTGCTCTACGTTTTTGCTATTTTCTTAATCCTGTTCAAAAGATTATGTTCAGGCACAAGCAATCTATAAAGTTCTAGCTCCGTATTTTTGATTTTACAGAGTACAAACATCGGAGTATGATTTAGTGATTCACGGAGTGAAACTTCTGTCTGTGTCTTGGCTGCCATTTTTGTTAAGGACAAGAAGATCTCATCAAGGTCAGTTATGTTTAGTTATTAAGTATGAAAGAAACGATGTACCTTGTAAATTATTTACCCTGAAAAGTCCTTGTTCACAGTGATGAAGCTTTACTTTCGAAAAGAGTCAGCTGTCTTCCTGCAGGATTATGCATGAAATGCAAACATTACATTTAGGTTCCCTATTTTAATATCCGTTCCCTATCAGAAAAGGACATCGAAATCGAAAGTCAATTCCATATGGTAAACTTTCATTTTTATTTCGAATAACTTGTCGTGCCCTCTTGCGATGGGTTCTGTGAAATTGGGAGAGGATTTTTCGTTGTAAAATGAAGAATGCAAGAAGACTATCCTAACAAATTGCTTTCCTGGATTCCCTTTGTCTAAAAAAACCGAATCGTCTTGTTTCTGCAATGCGAGACACAAAAGAAGGTGAATCTTGTAAACTTATAACAATTTTAAACTTCAAATTTTTATTGTCATTCATGCTACAGACATTTGAAAATTCACTTAAAAGACTGCACATTTAAGTTGATTGCAATGTGTGCCATAAATCTTTGTAACAAATGTTTACGACAAAAATTGTCTAAACAAAACTTCAACATCAGTCCGTTCCTTATCATGACGACAGGAAAGAAAATATGCAGACCTTACGATCTAACGAATCATTCTACGTAACAAATAATCATGATTATCTATTTTTAGACGTTCCAACATATGCACGAAACAGGCAATGCCCTTTGCTATCCCTCCAGTTTCACTCGTACTTAAATCAATAAAATGTACATTATAATTTCTTCCAAGCTCTTCACAAAGAGCTTGGTATTTGTTCCATTTTCTCTGATAATTTGTATAAAGATTGGGTTCAATTTCAACAGTTAATTCCAGTGCATCCAACGATTTATATTCTGTTCTATGCTCCCACTTTGTCAGGTCCAACCGACTTGCTATTGGCTGTGCTCGGAAATTCACGTTTGCTGCACGGAATGGAGTCTGATTCGGTCTCCGAAATGTTAAAAAATGATCAACCGTTGCTTGCTCTTGCTACTTTGCTTATTGGACCTCTTCCGTTATCCGAGGTAGGTGTCAACCTTTAAAATGACTTGGTCCAATCCTTGAAAATAAAAAGCGAAGTTGTTTAACAAATGAGTTTTGAGACTTTTTTTTAGTATAGGATTTCTCGCAAAGAAGATTTTAAAGTGTTTTTAGCAGTGTACAGTAAATTGATTAGTCGCACATTGTGTTATATTATGATTGCTAGCTTCTTAAGTTTTTCCCTACGAGTTTCGATATGCCACTTTAATTACACAGATTCTGTATCATTGTGGGGTTCTTAGTTGAACTGACAGTTGGGCTTACTGTTTCCATCCATAGATTCAATCCTGCTCATTTCACAGAATTGCAAATCTTTAAACGTTGTTAGCACTTCCAGATAAGTACACGACAAGTGACAACGGGCAAAGGACAGCACACTTCCACTGTATCGTTTAAAGTCATGTACTGTGGTTGTATTGACTGTTATCCTAATTAGTAATTTCAGCACATACAAAGCCTACACAATACTTGTTAAAATGGCATTTTTTACAATAGAACAAATTGCCAAGATATTCATGATCAAGACCTATGTGAAATGGACCATCGAAACCCAATGCAAATTTCTCAAATTACAGCTGTAACATTAATCCACAATTTATTGATGTTTTAAATCTTTTAACTTTTTAATTCTAGTGTATCAAATTTGACGTCAAGCACTGTTCGTCACCTTGGCATGTACATGCTGCCTTGTTACAAGAGAAACTGACATCGTATCCAAAGTTGTGCTCTGCAATTTTTGCATCAGAAAATAAAGAACCAGGAGCTGTGAATACTACTGACGTTTCCATGTATAAGCTTTTACAGGTATATTCTACAGAACAGGTTTGGAGGAACACTATGTGTGTTTATTCTGCATGTTACCTTGACTACAGTATTTAAATCAGATTAACATAAAGTTTATAGTTAAGACACGGAATTTGGTTGCAGGCGTAATATAATTGAGTTACTAGTTAAAATTGTTGAGAGTGATACCGCGGACGATGTGTTCCATACTATGCTTTTGAGTACAGCGTGTTAATCGGTGATCAATGAAAATCGGTAGAAGCTGAAGAAGACGGATAGGAAGAATTTGAAATTTGGGAGAAAGACGGGTGACACTGTACACCATGTTGGTAGAAATTTGCGTGGAAGAATTCCATTCGAAGCATCTGTGCGCAGTCCAAATCCATGAATGTGCAGCTTCCAGTTGTTTAACGAGGGCTCTTCGTAAAACTTCATTTTTGGGCTCTTTGCGCCTCAAAGTTCAATTAAACCACCCGTGGTCCAATTTTGCTTATTTCGATTCCTTATGCCATATGGATCGTACTTTTCTCATCCGTGGTGACTTCGCTTTTATTCCTGTTATTGAATTGACTATAATTTGATTTATAGGATAATACTATACTTGATGTACGCAAGTTTTTTTGCTGGCAAACAACTAATGAATACGCTAGCAAAGAAGGTAAGGACTTCACTTAAACTACCTACCAAAGCACAATTTATTGGTGTGTGACGTATGAAAAGCCAACGTCTTTCTTGTATATCCTGTCCATGTCAACGTTTTGCCTTCGAGTGCTGAGTCAAGCTCACTCGAAGTAGTTTTCTTCAACCAGATTAACATAAACGCTTCAACGTTTTTTACGACATTTGCAATGTTGGACTTTGTTAGCTTGCAAACCTTGTTATTTTTAAACCTTGCAAACCTTGCTCTCTTTACCCTTTTTAATAATTGTGTGCAATAGTGCTACCCGTTGTTTTCGGTATGTCAAGCAAAAGGACCTTTTTGTTTAATAAGGCATACTGAGAAGTGCATCATACAGTATTTGTTTAGGAAACTATGGATCGCTTAAGTTTGCAGTATGTGTATTCCTTTAATGGTTACAAGTAAGTCGTAGTTAGTGTCTGATGGTTTTAAACTCGCTGAATGAATCATAACATCTTTTGACAGTATGCTCTAGTAAGCATTCAAAACGATTTTGACTTATAGGATACGAGCACTTTCCAATTCGTCACGCCTTTTTTGTTAAATTTATCTCGCTTCTGGGTTCTCAGGAAGATTATCTTGTTTCCACAGTGAACAGTGACAGTAGAAATTGGTGTTGGGAGCAAAGAATCGTAAGGTCTTTTCCTTAACTTTTACCATTAGTGAGAGATAAAAACAGTTTTTATGGAAAGATGAAAACTTTCAGTTTACGAATCCTCTCTTGGTACGATATTGTTTGAATTTTTGCTCGACTAACATTCTGGTATCATTGTAGATTCAACTTCAGAGTTGCAACACTTTTCGTCACCGCAACTGGTTGAGAAGTATGGTGTTAAAAGCAGACTATTGTACACGTATTATCTTAGCCAGGGACGACCAAACTTTGCCTTTCTTGTTTATGTGAAAGACAACTTTCAGGATGGCCTTCTCTCGAAACTGCAGTAAGTGAGCAACAATTTTTTTTCACGCGCACACTCCTGATACACACTGCTGATGCTCAACTACGCATTCTTAAATTTGCTTTTCTGTGTTCCTGTGTTTCTCTTTGTCTGTCTGTCTATCTATCTATCTATCTATCTATCTATCTATCTATATGTCTGTCTGTCTGTCTGTCTGTCTGTTTGTCTGTCGGTCGGTCTGTCTGTCTGTCTGTCTGTCTTTCTATCTATCTATCTATCTATCTATCTATCTATCTATTTACCGATCTGTCTAATTGTCTGTTCGTCTGTTTGTCAGTTATCTATTATCTGTCTACGTCCTTACCCTGCTACTTATCTCTTTATTCATTTAACCACCAACTAATTGGTGTACTGTACGTGCATTATCTATCTCTACTGAAATTGCAGGATCCAGAAAGCTCGAAACAAGCTTTACAGAATTGGTATCAACTCCTTTACGGAAGTGCCCGTTACCGCTGCCTGTGTCATATTTAGTGAGCACTTGCAATGTTGCAGCTGGGGTCTGAAAAGTGATATTGAAGCTGCTAATTTCATTCTTAAGAACTGGAGAAAGAGAGATAGTAGAAAACAGTACTCTGCAGACCAATTGAAAGATATCATAAGTAACTTCTTTTTGTTTTTCTTGGTTTGTTTATTTCATTGTTGTCGATTCTGAATTAGTTACGCTTACTGATCCAGAAGCTGTGAAATTCGGCGTTTGGTCCAATTGTATGTGTAAAGAAAAGTTGCCAAAGTTACGTGTTTTAACGTAGTTTGTTTAGTTTTTAGCAAAGATAGGGAGCATACATTGCTAGCAGTAATGATGCGTGTGTAAACAATGAGCCGTATATATGATAAGAAACAGCTACTGAGTAACATTTCATGTTTTCAAACTTGCACAGTATTTGTATTACAATTTTACTGTTTTGATAATTTGCTACAAATCGTTAGATTTCTGGTCTGCCGAATATTTGTTACATAGTCCGTGCATCTTCAGACCACCATATCACTTTGGTGCCCACTAATCATCATCATATATTACTAAATGACAAGTTTTTGTAATACAAAACTTGAAAATCGCCTTGAAAAAACATACTTAAAAGCTTCTTTCATCTGACACTTTTCAGAGTATGAATCGCCAGAAAGGAAAGTGTATGTATATGGCAACCTTTTTATACGAAACATGTATCGAAACTAGCCAATCATAAACAAGAAAGGAAAATTGTGTACCTACCACACAAAAGGGCTTAGTAGTATCCGAATTTGTGCGCCGATGTGAAGCTCGGTATGTAGGTTTGACTTTTCTGAGACTGGGTGACAGAATCAAATTACATGTACTGTACGCTAAGCATCAATTCCTTCTAAAGAAAAGCCAGCCTTTTCGCGCTTGGAAAGTGAAAATGACTGCCAAAACATGCGATTCTGCCATAAGCCAACATTTAACTGGAAAATTCGGAATCCGTCAAAATGTATAAGAACGAGAATTTTCGGATAATTTGCACAGCTAGATACTGCGTTCATGTAAGTGTATTGGAGTCTGTCTACATTAAAACAAGAAAACCAGTACTCTGTAGGCAGAAGAAGTTTTGTCACTTGGATTCTTTCAGTAATGTTTTGTTTCTTCATTTTCTCTTTGTTGTTTATGATTGGCTAAATTCGATACATGTTTTATATAGGAAGGTTGCCATATATCCAAACTTTCCTTTGTGACGACTCATATTCTGAGGATTGTAAGACGAAGAAGAAGCTTTTAAGTACGTTTTTAGCGCAATGTTGCAAATTTTTAGGGCGATTTTTAAATGACAAGTATGTGGTATGTACGCTTACTCGTCAACTCCTTTAAAGCAACTAAAATTTAATTTATTCATGTCATTGTAGTTTCCTTATTACTCGACAAAAGTGCATCTTCCAAACAGCAATTGCTTGAAATGCTTGAGGATGCTACAGAGGACTACATATTGTTTAATGCATTGAAAAGGTAATACAACAATTTAAAGATATCCACACTTAGCATTGTATGCTGTTTAAGTTTTGAAGTATCGAGAACTGAATTTTACCAATAGAAGGCCAACAATTATAACGTTCCTCTCTGGCATTTATGTTGTTTTCTCACCAATAGCTCGTAGTTCTGGTGATCCTCTCTCATATTTTTACGAAGGAATCCGTCTAATCGAGTAATTCAACGTTGTTTCGGATTAAAATAGTCTTTTCGTAATTCACGGGTACTTATTCCCGTAGGCAAGGTCGTGTTTCAAGTGAAGGAATTTAGATGTAAAAACGTTTTAATGACAATTTACGTAAACGCCTTTCGTAGATTCTCGTATCAAACAATCTCCGCGTGGAGAGTAGCAGTACAGTTTAGCAGAGCTCATGATTTGAAACCAAGCTCAACTTTTCTCAAAGAATGTGCGAGGGACGGAAATTGGCTCGCCTTTGTGATGTATTGCCAGTTATATCAAATAGCTCCAAGTTGTGTAAGTTTAAATCATAATTTTCAAACTATGATTATTTAAAACTAAGAGACAATCTCAGTTGTATGAGTGAGCCTTTTCTGTTCAAGAAACTTTGGTGCTATCGTCTTTAAAAACAATTTTGGATGGTAAGAGTGTAAATCAAGTCTGGACTGTTAGCAGGACAACACTGTATTAAAAATAGATAGCAAATGAGTGATATAGATATCCTAGGAAGTCATTCGAAGCTTGCTTAGTGCTACACGTTGTAGCGAAAATACTAATCTGTGGTAAATTGTAGAGGTAAGGACATTTTCAGATTGTTAATTTGGCAGTGTAGTGTTTTCGTCTAAGTGTGTTAAAATCTGTGAACACTAACCCTGAAAGCCAGCCCTTTATAGACAGAAAGATTTGGTCTTTACGGCTCGTAAAGTAATTCGTACAATGTTGTCAATCATTTCGAAGTATGTTTTGATTGGCTGGGTTGAGCTCGCATTCTATATACCAGGTTTCTTGTCTCGTTTTCGCCTCACTGTTTGACTTTTCGTAATCTGAAGGGTATCAGACAAAAAGATTCCTTTCATGTTTTCGCTATTTTGTCTTTCCGAGAAAGTTTTGTACCCCGAGAAGTCATTTCATGTCATACAGTCTGTTATCGGCATAAGTTATCATGATTAGAGCTAAATTACCTATGCTCGTATTGTGCAGTTTGTAATCCTCCTTTAGTCATTTTGTACTATCTTAAACCTTTTTATCTGAGTGTGAAGTATTAAAAGTGCGATTATTTTTGTTCTAAATAATTTGGTGTAACTTTTGTTAATAAGTGTTAAGATCAAAGATGTAAATGAAGAGATTGTTTATCCGTGTTAGTTTTGGTTTTAGGTTGGTCTGTTTATAAAATTGTCCTTAGATTCTCGTTCTCTTTCAAAGGTTTTGCAAATGATTGAAAATTACATGAGAGATCCGATTTTAAAGGATCACTTAGAGGCAGTGATTAGGAACTCGAAGGAAATTAGTTTGGGTGCTACTGCTGAAGAGCAAAGAGGAAAAAGGAATCCAAAAGCAGTTCGTCCAAGGGGTAAACGAAAGGTAAACGAAGGTATTTTTGATGTTGCCATAATGCTATTAAATGAGGTTGAAAACAATAGTTTTAAGCCAGATGGCTCGCTGTCTAGTTAGTGATCGTTGCAGAACAAAGCGTCAGTGGAAGCAAAGATGGTAGCATAAGTTAGGCAAGACCGTTGACCATTCGACCAAGTTACTTTGGAAGAGGATTTGGTCAGGAACCGACTAATAGCGGAGTTCAGACTTTTGCCATAAATGGAGGAATCATAGATTTAAGCATGCTATTACACGCCTAGAAACCGTGCGCTTTAAAAACAGAGATCGTTGTTTCTGAAATTTATACTACTTTTCGAGGTTTGATTTTCTTGGACGTAAATTGTCATCGGAGGCTAAGATACTAGAGTCAAGTTTCTTGAAAATAGTGAAGCCGTTAAGTTTTCCTCTCATACTCGGAACGTTTACTCAGCCCAACCCTTTCGTTACAGGGAGTATGAAATACTCCGATACATACGGATGAAAACAAAGTCACTGAACTTCTGCTACCTCATCTCTCTTGTTTGACATTCAGTGGTTGGAACTACTGGAAGTTGCATGTGAAATTGTCCTTATTTGTATATCGGAAAAACCCTGTAAACTACTGTACGTAAAAGATACTAAAATATGACGACTGTCCCGTTTACGAATTACCCGTGGCTGTACCTACCATATTGGAAAAAGGTATCGTGACTTCAGGGAGTTACGATCCACCCGAATCTAAAACGGTAAGAAGAGAAACACATTATAACTACCTATACCTTTTTTTGCATGCTATTGCACTGATTATAGGCAAAGAAGTACTCAGATTTGGTAAACTCCAGTCATCGGTATTCATTCATTTATGAAAGTTTATTTGAATTCACTTAACAGTGCGTTACAGTTGTTCGTATGTATTGTCCTTGATGTACTGACCAGGTAGCTCTCCATTTTGTAAACCACTTTATGTTGTAATCTTAAATAGTTTACAGTATCAAAAATATATCGTTAAAAGAAGATACTCTTTTTTAAATTTTTTATTATTTTTGGTATACAAATATTGTTTTTAGTCCGTCTGTATTTATAGATTACACCTCAAACGCCGGAACGAGACTTTAGGGCCCAGTTCTATTATCATCTCGGTGGAAAGCCACCAGATCGACGTGATCAAGGTCAAAGCCCTGAGCAAAACAAAAGTGTTTCTGATGAAGTAACGTCATCAGAAAGAGGTACTGAAACTGAAATGAAATGAAATGAAATGACTTATTTTAAAAAATTATCATTATTATCCTCGACTCTTCACAAGTTTTTCTACCTTTATCTTTTTTGTTTTTTATTCTTTTGTATATTTCTCTATGTTTTCTGCTGCCCAATCGTTTGTTCGTTCCTTTTTTACTGGTCTATTTTTAATGCTATTTTACACCACAAATTCAGGAATTGTCGTCGGTTACAGTATTCTGACGAATATTTTTAATCAATGTTGGATGAAACGCTTTATATATGTGCGTAAGTTATTATTATTGCTTATATCGTTTGATTGTTGTAACGACGTCGATTATACTTTCCCATTGGAACCGCAAAATAGCTCTACGAAAGACAGCCCTCGTTCCTTCCACAAATGGGATATTTTTGTTTTTATGTAGGCAGGTAGAGATGTAGTAGTTCCATATAGAAGTAGACAGGGTGGCAGGTATTTAGATAGGCAGACAGTTATTTATTGGTATATAGGCAGACAGATAGGTAGACAGGTAGATTGGTAAATAGGAAACTAGATAGTTGAGTGAGTAAGTGATTAACTAGGAATGTGTGTATATATATAGCTTATAGCTGTATTGTATGACATCATGTATCGTATTTCTTTTTATTTAGTTCTTCCTATGGTTGATCCATCGGTTATTCCAGATAATGTGCTTGACATTTTGCTGGAGTGTCACGAAAGCCAATCACCATGGCAGTCTTTGTTAGCACATTCGTTTGCCCTCTTACAACCCTTTTTGTCTGTCTTGGCAGCATGCTATGAGGTAATAGTTTCAGTCTTTTGATATTGAACAACTGCAAGGGAAGGAATCTTGATATCTGAGTTACTTGACTTGTATGTACCTATTTCAATAAGCTCACTGTTAGCAGATGTCTTCGCCATTTTTTGATTGAAATGCTTCGCTTGCACTTTGTGACTCAAGGAGTAATTATGGTTTTATGTTGTGCTTTTGATAACTGATATGTGATAATCCTAGATTACTGTGTGTAATGTAGTAATGTCTGAAAGTGTAGAAAAATGTGATAATTACTTTCCATCGAAAAGATTTGCGCAATCATCCAGAAAGGTATCATCTTAACGTCTAGAGCGAGGCAATTATTGTCGTCATTGCCCGTGGAAACACTTTTAAACATCCGTTGCCATGATACGACGATAGAAGTTAAAGAAAATCACATGCCTTCTAACGGTAGAATGTCAGTGAATTGGGTTTTGATGCTATTTGATTTGGATATTCGTCTTCTTGTTTCTTTTTTACTGGTCTGTGATAGAGAGCGGTTGATTCCCACGTAGGAGAATGTAGTAGGAAATGAGCTTTTTCGAGACTGGGCTTATCTTCTTTCTGGCATATTTCTTGAGGTTACAAGAGTTTTCTCTCGCAACCGTTGCCTTTCATGATCGTTTTTTTTAACTAGTTACCACAGCTCTCGATATTCAAGTACATGTGGCATTTCATTAGCTGTTATTAATATAACTTACTAACCATAAATTTCCAGCAGCAATGTCTGAGATGTATTACTGGTTTGTGGCAATTTTTTTGATTATTTTCGTGTCTAATGCGTGCATTCAATCTATTAGTTCCTGTTCTAATTATTGTCTTTTTATGGCTCGGTGTAGGAGTCCTCTTCAGTCAGCTGCCTATGTGTTTGGTTTGTTTGCAAAGTCAACAAAGAGATGCGTAGCAATATTTTCAACAAAGTCTTCGGTATGTTTACTCTATAGCCTGTTTGCCACATGAGTCACGAAGATGAGAACTCAGAATATATGATGGTGTTTTTCTGGAATATATGACAAATTTTGACTTCCCATCGATATGTCACAGTACTAACGACAACTGACAATCATTTGAAGATGGGAATTGTAACCCATGTTCTTTGTACGCAAATGCGTATGCATTATAGTAGATATAACATTTTCTTTCGGCTGATTAGCTGAATGAAAAGCGTCTTGTAAACAATTCGAGAACAATGTTAAGCCGATAGATATTTGAAACGAAGAAACTCAAATGTTCCACTTGAGCCAACCTTTTTCTGCATATCTAGACAAACGTCTGATGTAGAATTTAACATTGCTGTTAGAATTTCACTAACATTTTTTCAGAGTTAGAGGCTAAAGAAGAGCAATATTAGGATTTTTTAGCAAAACGATACCGCTGTATACGAATATAGTTCTGTACTTGTTAAGATTTCTTTATGATAAGGTTTTACACTGTCTCTTTTCTTTTGACATTTTTAAGTATAGGTGTTTTGAGAGGGAAGGGAAAATTTTGCCTTGCGTTTATTTTCAGGTCTTTAGCAAATATTGAGTCAGGAAAGTACGACTGTGCCAAGCAACGCGTCTTGAAATCTGACAGGAAAATTGTAACACTTTTCGGTCCTCTCGAGTATTCGTTATCAGGATCAGTTGCTACTTTAGCTGGGTACTATAAACATTTTCGCCTGTGATTTTCTCACAAGGATTTCAGGTGGCAAGGGCGAACTCTTGGGTCATAAAAAGTAAGAATGATTGGCCTTCCGTAGACTGTGCCTTGTGGAGTTGAAGTCGGCATCCTAGTGCATAGTTTGTCCGACCGCTGTAGGACGTACCCATAAATTCTGCCTGTAAAACATAGTACATCCATTTACGAGGACAGTTATGTCGCGTCGTTGTCATTATGGGCCTGACAATGGGAGAAAGATCTCTCGAAACGTAGCTCAAAAAGCTTATGACTTCAATATGATAACCGTTTTGTCAATGGATGTCAACGAAAATGTAAACGTCAGCTGACTAAGATTTTCAAAAATGGCGAGTCCAGTTGTTTTCAGTCTCGTTTCATACATGTAAATTGCTAAATATCCTTGTAGATTGTGTAAGTATCCTCAGCTCATGTGAGATATTGCTAGAGATGGAATACCAGTTATCGCTATGAGGTTGTACGTTCTTCAGTTATTGTTCTTGACAGCATAGACATCCGACTCTGAGAGAATATACGAATCCTTGCAGATTAACGAAGCGAAAGTATTTTACTTGACATGATTTGAATGAGTGTAGTTTTGTTTTACGTCGGAAGAACTACTGTGAAGAGAAATGCTTTGTTGCAATATGTTTCAGTCCTGTGGGTCATTTCCTTTATACAAGTCATTTCCTTTTATTTCTATCGTTTGATCTCAGTTAGAACACGTGATGATAATGCGAATGATAGAATGAAAGAAACGAAAGATACTTTTTCGTTTTCTGAGTTTATGATTATACTTCATTGCAATTGATTCACTTATATTACTTTCCAGGGGATCTTATGAAAGACCTGACGTCACATGTAGGTAAGGAGCCCTTTTCCTCACTATGGAGGCTATACCAAATATACTGAAAATACCAACTAATTTACTGCTGACTTTCATGCCCATAGTTTGCATAGTTCTACAATTTGATCCAAAGACTGTGTAAAGGAGAATAAGCTAAAGTAAATGTTATATATTGTCACCCTATTAGATTACTTGAGCTAAAATTGCATGTTGGTTGTACTTTGCTCTTTTGTTTTTCCGGGAATGAGTTGAACTAGTTAAATATCCTTTTCCCATTCGTTTTGTTGAACCGAAAGTGGGGCGAAAGTAGTCAACCTACAAGACCTTCTGTCGCATGACTAAGGCCTTGTAGGTCGAAATTTCGCGGATGGATCGTTATCTTCATCAAAAGAGCGGTTGAGTTCCAAATTCTTTCCACTTTATAATTATATACTAGCCCCACGGTACTACGATATTGTGAAACACTTAGTACTAATGCTAGTCTAAGTTTTGACTCTATTTGTAGATTGGGCTATAAGTCTAGGACAATGAAGGTTTAAAGGAGAACGTTTCACCTTTGTTACCACCTGAGGTACCATAACTTGGTCACAGGATATAACTCAGAGAACATTTTTAGATAGCATGGCCTAGCAAATTGTTGACTGCATTGTACTGTGAGTACGTAATGTTTTCCTGTTTTTATTTGTTACGTGTGCCATGTAATCGTATGGAGCATTCTGGGACACATTTTACGTTTTTTTCAGCTTTACAGAGACATAATTGGGTATTACAAGATCTTCTTGTTATATGTTCCTTACTATTGGACGAACATTGGAAGCACGCTGCTTTACTTTGCAAAGGATTTAGAATCTTTATGGAGGTATTTTTTACATATTTCTCGTCCACTATTTCCTTATTCTTATCAATTACTGCCTGGTACGTATTTGAAGTATATTATTAGTGTAACGCACAAAAACTTTGTCAAATCCTACTGTTCTAATTAATACACATGCTAAAGCATTCCGCATTTTCTCACTTTATGTTTGAAGTTTAACTTAGTTTAGCTACAAAACTGACGATTTGCAGGCTTCTGTGTATCGAGGACGGTCGAGTGATCGAAGTTTTCGACTGTATATTCACACGTGTCAGAGAAGGATCCTAAATGGAATCTGCACCAAGGCATGAACAGATTTTAACCTCTACGTGGTTGGATTTATAAGAAGTGAAGAGGTGTCGTTACGTCGAGGTAAAGTCTCCGTTGGCAAGTTACCCGTATTGTATTCAACGGAAGCCGTGCGGTCAACTGAGAAACCTGCGCGTTATGAAGATAGCAGGTGCAGCTGTATCTTGTTTTTAGTACTATACTCGTCATCGAGCATAACTAACTCGCAGTGTCAGGGTTAACGAACTGCAACAAAAGAAACGCTTTTTAAAGCTTGATGCCCGTTACCTTCTCTTGTCAACGCACTTCACTAGGAGGCGGAGGCCTTGTAAAACCGTCGTCATATCCACTAGACCACGACGGCTAACATGAATAACACGGCAAAGAAAACGTACATTTGGTGTTTCTTCATCATCGGGTACTGCTTAACATGTTAATGTATTAAAATCCTTTATTTCTCTGTTTGCTTTAGGGTCATGTTCTCGTGGATTTCTTTGACTTCCACGAATCCTTTATTCTGAGACAAGATTACAGTCGTTGGAAAGCTTTTCTCGAACGGTTCCTAGCACGAGTAAAAGAATTGAATCAACGTTCATTAGGAGAGAAAGAGGGAGCTTTAAAAGATTCTGTTGGTGAAATGATGTTGCTTATGATTCACAGATGTACTTCAGGGTTATTCCGGAAACTGTTGCTTAAGCTTTATTCGGAGGTAGAGACAGGCATCATTTATGGAGAAAAAGGTACTTTCTTATTCTCGGACCAGCCGAGACATTACTTGAGTAATAAGATCACTGAAACTTGTCTTACTTTTCTGACTCCGTACTATGTGAAAAACAGAACTGGTTTTTGCTACAATTCATGACAAGCTACTTGGGTCAATACAGTAAGGCTACAATTATTAACTGGTCTGGAAGGAAACCTTCACCAGTAAGTAGTGTCACTAATTACTAGTACTGGAACAAAACATTCTCTTCGTACCATTTTGTCGAATGACTAAAGCCTTGTATTCGGAAATTCGCGAATGGATCGTTCTGTACATTAAAATACCGTTATGTTACAAGTTTCGTATTTTAGTGGTTATTTACTAGCACTACATTATTGGAAATCGACTTTATAATAGCTGCCAGCTATAACTAACGCAACAGCCAGCTTACTTCCTATCCTTGTCAAAAGTCTAAACAATAAACAATGTTTACCAAACGAGTCTATACCAATTTAGAGGATATCAGAGGCTTTCGAAGTCTACTTGACATTCTATAAGAATACAGACTATACTACACGTCTCCCTACTACCTTGGAGGTTTGGATCGAAGTTTACAGTCCTAGCAGGACTTGAATTATTTCTGTTTGCGGAGTCTTGTAGATCACTTCGTATTACCTGCTCAACCTTCGTTGTCTTGAGTTTTATCTCTGTATTGTGTCACATATATCGATACTGCTATGAAGTAAGCTTCTGGACAGTAGTGTAGTTAGCGTTCGGTTTATCTCTAGGATAAGTAGAACTACTGGCGACACTTATATTTAGAAATCTGTCTGATACACACAGATACATGAGTTGTAGACCCTGCTTAGTGGTTACAGAATCCTCCATAATTTGGTTCTACCTGATTTTCACTCAGTATAAAGTCACATGCAGTTTTGTTATAGTAAAGCTGGTCTCCCTTCGTAGATGGTCAACACATCATAAAATGGAGGCGCATCTTTTCATCAGGTTATGAGATCGTTCATCATTTATTGTGTCCTCTTTTTTGTTGTAGCAGTCCGTTTCAATGAGTTGCACTCCATTCTTGAGGTTACCTCAGGCACAGACATAGATGTAAATCTCGAACTATTGACTAGCTTTGATTCGGATGTTGTTAAGGGATGCCAAGAGTCTCTCGTTCATGAACTTATCGCGAAGAAGCATTTTACCGAGGCCAAGACGTTGTCACAACAAATTCCAGTGTTTGACGACAAGGCCATTCTGATGGAGGTAATTTGTTTACCGTTTCTTTTTTAAAATGGGACAGCCATTTTTGGTTTAACTTTATTCTAGTGCCGTGTTGTATGAGGTACTTATTCCTGCTATTTTTACTGGCTTTTCTGTTATCTTCACCCAAAAAATCTATAGTAACTCTTCTATCAACTTTTTAGTATTATGTCAGAATTATGATAAGGCTCGCGTGGTATAATTTTGAATTTTTTATTATGCTTGTTTGCTTATGGCATGCAGCATTCCATGTATTGGAAATTGTTATAGGTTGTCGCTACTGCAGGGCGCTACATCGTGTAGCAAGCAATATGCTGTCATATATTTAAATATGATAAAATTTGATATGATGAAACTTGTTTCGTTTAGTCCACTGTGTTTCTATTGCCAATAGAATGTCAGGTTGTCTTACCTGAGATAATTTTACAAGTACTTGCAAAATTTTTATACCTCCAGCCATAAATATTACATTTTGGTGTTTGAAGTTTTTGTTTTTGTTCTTTCTGTCTCACGACAGACGCCTTTTATCGTTAAAGTATGTTGTTACAACGTTTTAAAGTAGCAAACAGCATTGACGTCAGTTGGAAAGACAGATATCAAATACTTTTTTGTTTAACTCCCAGAATTCCTTCTACTTAACTTCTTTTTTTCTCTTTTAAAAAGGTGCGGTATGATTTAGAGGAATTAAAAGAGCTTTCTCTTTGGAGCATCGAACGAGCAAGGATCGAGTTTTGGAATAATTGTGATGCAAGATTCCAGAAGGGTAATTGCACCCCTATCATAGCTGCAAAATTTTTCGAGGTAGGAACATTTTTCGGGTACTTTTACTTTTTTCTAGTTTCCCTTACAACACTACTTGATTAGTTAGTTCATTACTCGATATTTCTTCTTGGCCATTATTATAGGGATGTGTTTTAATGATGTGAAATGTTAAGTCCCAATTTTCTTAGCTTTTCTTCTCCGTTTTCATTTCTGTTTATATTTTATTTTTGCTTTTCCTTCTCTAATTGTCGTTAGTTTTTGTTATAGGTATCTTTTCGATCCTAGTTAATAGTGCAAACTTGTCTGTTACCGTATTCTAACGAGTCAATGTGATCACTGCTAGACGAAAAGCGTTATCGATGTTTTTATTGCTTAAAATTTCCAGGGGAAATACCAGGACACATTCATTCAACACATAGTAGATGCCGTTGCATTGCACAGAGAATTTAAATAAGAGACTATTTGTCGAAATATTGAACTGTCTAATGTAGTTTCTAAATTACAGTAAAGGTACAACGTTTTACTTTAATGTTAAATTTAAAAAAGAATATAAGAATAATTCTTATATACTAAAAGATAAATCAACCATCCTTTCTTCATTTTAGGAACAAGGTATGTCGGACAATGAAGAAATAACCAACAATGAACGGGCTGTATTATTATCGACGGCTATTAAGTGGTACCAGAAAACAGAAGCTAGAACGAGCAAATCTCTTCTGATCAAGCTGGAAAAAAGAGTTTGGTTTTACAAAATTAAAGTCGAAATGGAAGAAAAGGTAAGTTTGGAACAATTCCATAGCGCTGTAAGAGCTTACAATCTAGTTGGAAATTTTGTAGGTACGTTAATATAACTTCTTTACCCACCCTCTACGAACTTTGTGCAACTCGACATGGTGGCAACATCAACTTTTTCTTCAATAATACGTCATGGCGCTTAGAATCACACAAAATTTGTGGTTGCACCAGAACCATAATTTTCGTACACTTAATTTTTCACGTTCTCTCACGACTAATTCCTAGAAGTCTGGGGTTACGAAAAATCTTTCATACGGTCGTCGTATATTCAGGGAGTAAATAGGTACCCTCCTAGACATTTGTCTGGAGGAATCTTATTGGTAGTCTCAAAAGAGTGTAACACCCAGCGGATTTTGATGTGTGTCATTGACCTTCCTGACACACATGCGAAGCACACCTTTAACTATCACCTCCGGAAGACAATAGCATGGTTTAAAGTCGGTTTTTGCGTTGCCCACTGGTTACAACATTAAAATAATTGAAGTTCAGGGCAATCAAAATAGTTTTTAATCCTTTGTTTTGAATTTGTAGCTTTCGACGTTCACTGACGTATGCCAGTCTTGTTGAGTGGTTAAAACTCACTTTTGTATTGCATTGGATATTTCTTAGCCCTGCCTTTCCTCTTTACAAATATAGGGTGAGATTTGCTGTTGGTCACCAAGGCCATGCAACTGTGTAATAGCGCTCCATTGTAACACAATTGTTGTGCTGAACTGGTATCTTTGCAGTCCATTACAGTTCCATTTGTGAACAATTTTAATCAGTAATACGCCAAGAGCCGCCGTGGTCTAATGACATAACGATCTTCTATGCCAGATAATGTGAACTGAAACGATTTTTCATATTAAGGGACACTTGTTTCTGATCTCGACATTCCTTCTTTTGGTAATATAAAGTAAACCATATTATCATAACATAAAGTGAAATTAATCATATTAATAAAACGTTTTGATAGAATCTCCTATCATCCTCAACTAACAGTAAACGATGAAGCCTAGAAATTCCATTTATAAAGCCCAGTGCAATTTCAATAGGTAGTCATATAATTATTTGGAAAAAAAATATTTCAGTGAAACAATGAGTTAACGCATTTTTACGAAAACAAAGACAGTGGAATAGAAAAATTAGTAATGGACGATCTCTCGTTAACACTAATCTTGCATGTACCAACAAGTCGAACTCATGGGCAGCTTTGTCCAAGATTGAAAAATCCTCTAAGGATGCCGGATGTCCAATGGTGTAAATATATGTTCTAATAGCGGAACCCTTTGATCTTTTCCGCCTTTTTGTTTACTGCCAAATGTTTGTTTACTGACAATAGGATGACAGGAAGTTTTTTCATAATACGTAGCCTTACAGCCACCACAAATAAACATGAAGACAACAGAGGAGAAAATTGACTTTGAAGGGCACAGCCTTTGAAGGGAAGAAAGTTACAAGTGCGTTTGATTGTTTGCAAAACAACCCGAAATACAGTGTGGGAATAAGCATTTTTTAAGAGCCTGCAAAGTTTCTTGACGTGGAGGCTGTATTGACCCAAAAGGCATACAAAAATTGATACGGAGCTTTTTAACTGTGCGAGGCTTTGGTTTCGGGTCAATTAATCTATCCATGAACCTCTTGATAAGCCGATCAACAACATGTGGGTAACAACTTTGACTCAGGAATCCCTTTATCCTATTAAATTGCTCATCAAAAGCTGGAACAGGTATGAAATGATAATAAATTAACACAGTAACTTAGTTATTTTTATAATTTTTTAGGGGATAAGCTGTTAAAGTCACTATAAAGCCCAGTAAATGTTTTCTTCGTATAAAAGCTAGAAGAGAAATTAAAACCATCTTGGGTTACCAACACATCAAGAAACGGTAAAAGTGCTTGATGCTGACTGTTCAAATGTTTTAAGTCAGCTTGTTTGTTGTCATGCAAAAGGCAAAAAGTGACATCAACATATCTACGGTACAAAGTGGGTTTTGGCTGAGAAGGGCAATTCATCAGAAATTTCTGTTTTAAACTGCACATAAAAATATTTGCTAGTAAGTGGGCGCTAGGAGGGATCCCATTGCAACTCCATCAACTTGATTACACAATTTTGTGGTAAATAAAGAATGATTTTTCTTTACAGCAAACTTGAGAAGCTTACCAAAAGAGGTTTTATCAAATGTACAATTATTTCAGTTAGCAGTGTCTTTTCCATTAAATGACATTTCCATATGTAATTAATTGTTTCGTCCAGTGGTCTGTTTGTAAACAAACTGGATACGCCAAAGCTATCCATAATACTTGAATTATTAGGTCTATATTCAGATATACTTTTCACAAATGAAAAATTGTACTCATTCATAGTGATGGGCTTAAATATTGGAACAAGAAACTTAGCAAGATTATAATTATAAGTTCCGATTACTGACATTGTTGGTCTTGCTGGATAGTTTTCTTTGTGGACTTGTGGTAGACCATAAAGAATACCTGGTTTACTACCTGTCCTAGTTGACTCTTTGTACACTGATTCAGAAATTTTTCCCTTTTTTAAGAGATAGAGATAACGTATGAGTTTACCCTCTCTTTTTAAGCAAAGGTCTAAGGTATCAGAGTCTAGTTTCTTAAACTTAGTCGCATCTTGTAGCAACATTTCAACCTTATTAATGTAATCAACTTTATCCAGAATAATGACTCCGTTACCTTTATTGGGACCCAAAACAACAATATCATGATTCTTGGAGAGTTTCTTAAGGGCCAATAGTTCTATTTTACTAATATTCTGTGGTATATTATCAGGATTGTAGCAGTGAAAAGATGAAAAAGCAATCATTAAGTTTAACCTTTAAAAAATTGAAATCTACTTTACTACTTCTGGAGATATGTTGATTCTTGAAACATCTAACAAGCTTTTCAATTGATGTAAGTATTGACAATTAATCTTACCTGGTCGTATACCAAATCTAAGATCACGAGACGAAACCTTCTTCCCAAAGTCACTAAGCCTATAAGATGAGTAATTGAAAATAATCTTATTAGGATCATTACCTAACGCCAAGTATTCTTGTTTTAATCAGTTTAATTTTTGAGTTTGGACACCCTCAGTCCTCAACATAGGTTTAGTGTTACTACGAAAAATAAAAGAAATTAAATGTTTATAATCAAACCAGCGAATAGAGGTCCGCAGATTATCCAGAGATGTCTTGAACGTTTTATCCAGGGTCTTGACTTGACTTCGCTTTTGTTGGATTTCTTTGGTCAGGAATCGTCTTTGACATACTTGGTAAGAGTTCGGGCCTTGAAGATGGTGGTTAGCAAGTTTGAAGTTCACGAACTTTGGGACCACACCATAGTCTCCACAGTTTGCCATGAAACCTAAGTCAAGATCTGTCTTTTGAAGATTTCAATATTGGACAAAACTGCCATGGACTTTGACTTTTTACGTGAAAGCTTATTAATAATGAGGGATCGTCCATTACTAAACTTTCAGAATTCGTCGATTTCACTGTCTTTGCTTGCGTGAAAATGCATTAACTCATTGTTTCACTAAAAAATTTTTTTCTCACATAGCTATATGATTACTTATTGAAATTGTATTGAACCTTGTAAATGGAATTTCTAGACTTAATCATTGACACTGATAGGAAATCCTGTCGAAACGTTCTGTTAATATGGCTTACTTTTATGCTATCAAAAGAAGGAATAACGAGATCAGAAACAAGTGGCTCTTAGTATGAAAAGTGATCGTCGTTTCAGTTCTCATTATCAAGTTTTATTTGACTACGATTTCCATCTGCTCTTGCAAGCCAGAGTTTGCAAGTTCGAATCCCAGATACCATAAGATAACGATCAATGGCAAGGGAAAGTAACGGGATTCTCCTTGTTAGATAAGCCCTAACCCTGGTATAGGATTCAGCTGCGTTTGACAACAAACTCGCTTATAATTTAATAAAGTGAATATTTGCATCCTTCCCTCCTGCTGTGTTGTAACCACTTTCCTTGTTTCCTTTTCTTTTCCCTGGAGTACGGTTTCATTGCCTAGTTAGGTGTTAATCATATTTGTCGTGTCACCTTGCAAAGGGTATATTGTAGCTACTCACTCACTTCTTTTAAAGTTTATTTGGTATGATTTTCTTCTTTAGCAATTTCCTGTAGAGGAAGAGAGACGTGGAAGTTCAGTTTCTGTCAGAGAAGAGGACATTGTTGATGTGGTTCGAACCAGACGCGCCATGAGTGCTCTGGGCCAATTTGAGCTCAATACAAGTAATGATTTAACTCAGCTGACAGAAATTGAAAAACTGGAAGACATAGACACAGAAAAACTTTCACTTAATGGCTCCCAGGTACTGACATTTATTTGTTGTGTAGTTGAAGCGATGGACGAGCAAAATACCATTAGTCACTGTACCACGTTTTTGGAGAAACAAAAGTTTTAATCTTCATCGATCTATCGATTGGCGAGTCATAGCCGTAGTGGGCTTGTGGCTTTCTCCATGCCCTCCTTCTGGCTGTTTGCAGTCCTTTTTCCCATTGGATGGTATCTATCCATTCTATTTTCATTCTTCCTCTTCTTCCTTTCGCCCAGATCTTCCCTTTACTGTTAGAGGACTAAGCTGTCTCCGTTTTCTGACCTTAATCACTATGAATAGGCCTCCTTTACTCACTCCAGTTTTCTCCCTCACCTAACCATTAGTCTTTTTCATTCGTGAGCTCATTTTTAGCACTCGCCTCCACACCCACATCTCAGATGCATTCATCATGCCCTCTTTTCTCTTCTTAAGGGTGCAGGTCTCACATCCATACAAGGCAACGCTCGAGACTAGGGCTTTGCTAAGCGCACCTTCAGCCTCATGTTGAGCTCTCTTGACTTCCATATGTTTTCATGGTGGTTGTGATACTTCTTGCCTGTCCAATTCTCACCTTTGTTTCCGTTTGGCTTCCTCCATGTGGTGTTAAGGACCCCAGCAGCTTAAACGTCTCAGCCGTACCAATGTTGTTACCCTCAATATTGACTTGACTTGACCCATACACCGCCATAGCGGATATTTTACAAGGTGCTTAGTAATGCGACAAAATGACAGTTAGTTGTTTTGAAATTATGGAATGCGGGGAGGGTCAGATTTTTTATTCAGCTGGGGGAGAGAGTGTAATTATAGATATACTTAAACAGCACTCCTTAAACAATTGTTCTCTATAATACACATTTGAAGATACAGGAAAAATTGTACAAAGTATGAAAAATCTTCTGGTAACACCAATACGCCTGAAAGATATTTTACCAGTTCACAAACAAAACAAACGAATAAGTTCTTAAGGCCTGTTTACACGCAAGAATATTCATGAAGGATTTTACTATAATTAACACAGACATAATATTCTTTAGTTATTCTCCCACGTATTTTGGTGAAGAATTTTTGAAAGTTTAACTTTATGAAATTAGTCGCATTCTTTAAATATTCTTGTGTGAGTAAATAAAATCAAATTAGTTTGATTTAAATTAGCGGTTAAAGTATATTTGATGAATGGAGACACAGATCTAGCTGTTGTTGAAAACTGTTCGTCCACCCATTTTAATGGGTGTCTGACAAACTTTTATGAATGAATAAATTGCTGAAGTTTTTAAGACCTCTAATATAACTAATTCACCCAACAGAATCACGTGATAGACTCATACCACCCAGTAGAATCACGTTAAAGACTATGGAGTACCAGAATACTCTGAAGATAGGACCTGCCCAGCACTTGCGCCATAAAAGAAGCCGTGTAGATCAGCAGATGGGTGGACGGCATAAACTGAGAAGAGCGGCATACCTGCTTTCCCATACCTATGGCTATCTTTTTGCGGCATCATTATTTAGTGGCAGCAGACAGCAGTAACGACAGTTTGAAAAAAGCATGCATAACCAGAGCTTCTCGTAACTGTCACACGGTAAAATTTGCTGTTTTGGGTCAGACTTGGGTCAAAGATTTTAAAAACTTTGCAAATATACCTCCAGGTGTCAGCTAATGCACTATTCATATCTCGTGCTGGCAAAGGCTTACATTGAGGTAAACATAAAGTTTGGTTAATGGGTATATGCGCTCCATTCCAATCTTTGAGTTTCGACCCGTGATACCAATAACGTGTGCTTGGCCAAAGTTGTGTGTCGCCAGGGTACGTCGCTTTAAGCAATGACGTTTGAGCTTGGTGGTTGCTTGTTTAATGCATTGCATATTCCATGTTTGTATTACCCCAACATTTTAGAATGTAATTTTCTGCAAAATGCCATTACGTTGTGTAGCTACATCTGTGTCAATGTTACAATGTTGCTCTCAGTACCAATTTCGTTAATATTCTGTAAGCGTTTATACTTTTCCATAATTATTTATAACAGTTTTCTTTCTTCATTGAATTTTTACATATTCTGTGCAGGAGGAAAATGCTTTTGAATGTCTTATTGGGAAACTTTTGGATGAAAATCAAGTTTCACAGGCGCGGCGTGTCGCTGCTTGTTTTGAAAGGAGCACAAGAGATCTGGAGATTGTGATGGTATGTTTACTGTGGCTCTGAGCTGGACATTTTTGGAAAGATTAAAAAGCTCTCACTAATCTGTCTTTTGTTTTAGTCATTTTCGATGTTGTCTTTACATTTTGTTGTCCTTAACAGGGTCAAGTATTGAGAGTTTAGTGTTGATTCACTGATCATTGACGTCTCAGTTTTATTAACGTGTACTAAAGGCGTGCCGATATTTTTCGTTGAAGATTCTTTGATTTTAAACTGTAAATTTTTCGTCTCTCCTAAAGTTGTAATTTTTCGTATAGTCAGCTCACGACAGCTTATAGCGGTAAATTCGTACGCTGATTTGGTAGGCCTGTTGAAACAGTTTTTGTCTTTTTCCACTCTTGTTCCAAGTGTTTTGTCGCGCTAGAATCTACGTACTTGATGCTTAGTAATTACAGCAACCTTTACCATGACAAACTTTGCAGTATCAGTGACTCTAGCTTGGAGAAATGGTTTATCTATCAAAACACAAAGCTATTGTGGTATGTAGGCCATTATTTTGCCGTATAAACAAGTGTATGAATTGCTGCAATTCATAGATTGATTCTGTCGTTTTTTAGTTATATTTGTCGCATGAAATTGTGTTTACGTTTTCCTTGTTTAATAGTACGTTTGGGTTGAGTGCAATGCATCAGTCCTTGATACTATTTTTATTTTTAACAGTCTTGCATATTTCTGGCCCAAGGAACACACCCAATAGACGCCCTTAGTGAGAACATGAAATCGCTTTTGGCCAAGACACCTACAAGGCACTTACAGGTGATTGGCAAAACTGAGGGTAGTGGCAGCCTTAGTCGGTCAGCAAGCCTGAGTGGCAGTGCAGCTAGTCCGAGTGGCATCATGGTTGACTGGGTGTTGGTTGAGGAATTGCAAAATGCTCTTGAAAAACTGACTTTGCATTGCAAACATGGACGCACTTGCTGTCGACGAATATTAGTTTGTTTTAAGATAGCTCAGGTATGTTATACTCGTTGTTCTATAATACTTAGGTTTAATTGATTAATTGACTGTAACTAACAGGAGGGTTACATAGTGGTTTTTTCCATTGGATGTTTCATAAAGTCATATGGGAACAGTAATTTTCCTGTTTGACTTTGACTTTCATTAACAAGATTTACAAGGTGCTGATCAAAGATTGTGGGATGTGCTTTCTTTATCCTTGCGCCTCTGGATGTCAGCCCACCATAGGATTGTTTTTCTCCAGCCAAGGTATCTCGAGGATTTGCTTCCTTTCCCATGCTCAGCGATGTCATTAAAGCATAAAATAAAAGAAATGAAACCTCTATTTCTAGGAGCCTGTATGCCGGGCTGGAAACTGTGGGGCAGTTGCCTCTGCTACCGCTCTTCTGAAAGTCGTGTCGCGCTCATTCTATCAAGATTGAAACTGAAATTGGGAAATTCTTATTTTGTTTGCCTCCTGTTAAAACCAGAAAATTGTTGTAATTGATGTTTGCTTGCCAGCGAATTTCAGCTTTGTCGCTAGTTATCTGGTGTCATCGATGATAAATTTTGCTATTGTTTGATAGCAAAGTTGAGGAAAATAGTATGAAAACTGTAAAAGTAAACAAACCTTTTGATTGAGTCGTGTAAGTATTATTTTGTTTCTGAATTTTTATGTCACTGTGTTGTCCATTTTTTCTGTTATGTAGGTTTTGGGAATTTCGTATCAAGACGTGGTCAATGACGACCCATTTTCTGTTTTAAGAAAATTAGTGGGATGTGAGGTTCCACTCTGGCAGATTATTAGAGAATACAGTAAGGCATTTGACCACACAGATGACGAGGTACGTATTACCTGTTATGTGGTTTTACGATTTTAGTGCTGCATAGTAACAGTGGCTACATTTTCACTGAAATCAAAATGATTGGCTTAGGAATGTAGCGTAGGATAGTGTAGGTAATCGACAAGGACATATGACAGCAGAATAGAATAGAGATTGGTACAGTATGTATTATACAGTATAAGGTAGTGTAGATATTGTACGGTATGGTACTGTACAATCGGTAAACGTGAATGACAGGATAAAATAGTTTAGTTAATATTTGAATAGCAGAACTAAGTTGGACTTGGAAATGATAGGCAATTTTTATCATTTTATTTCAGATTTGATTAGTCACATGTTTTGACTCGTTTGTGGACCTCGCAAGGACCAGTTTTTAAAAAACTGCTGAAATTTCCTGTATTAAATGCGTTTGTTTAATAATTCTTTTTGATGATGGTCTCTTTCATGGTGGTCGAGTATGCCTCATGGCAGGAAATACTATCAAATAACAAGCTGAGGAATTGTTTTCATGTTTTGCTATTATTAGATTATTGGATTTGTTACTGATGTTCTCAAACATTGGATTCAAGTTTATGCTGGTATCGGTATGTGGTATCTATTTACTGCTTTCGATTATTTATTTATTTAATTTTT
>JANTCA010009391.1:0-28057 GCA_024741275.1 Chironex yamaguchii
GATTTTAAATTTTTTACTTTTTAGAAAAGTTTGAGTAGTTCCTTGGAACAAGTGGAACTAGTCTAAATCCACCCCTGCCTCCGACCATGTTGTCAATGTTGACATCAAGATTGGTGATCCAAATAGTACTGATAGACCTTTCCGTAGGAAGTTTATCAATTAGACTATCAATTGGGCTTCTTTCAGACAGGCAAGTAACTCCTGCAAAAGGGTTATTGCTGATACTAAATCTTGCTACATTCAATGGGTCAGCGAGTCCATTTCCACACAAAGACTTGGTAGTCGTGACTTCTGGGGAGTCTACAATAGTGTGGTAAATCCCAAAAGGTCTGTTGTTCCTCCACTTTTTAATGGTGTCAGATTTTTGCCTTTCCTCTAGGGAAAAGGCTTTCCTCTTTGCAAGGTTGTTTGCCGCGAACTCCACTCTGGAGAACACTAGTGTTACTTTGCCTAATGTTCCTCTCTGAACCGATCAGACCTCGGATTCTATTGTCATTACACAGACATTAGTTTCGAAGGTACTCTCTGGTCTCGATCAGTCTAAGGCTACTGGCCCAGATAGCATTCCTGTGGTTGTTCTGAAGGAGTATGCGCCTGAATTATCGTCCTTATTATTGTCAAAGCTTTTCAACCTTTATCTTTCTGAGTCCTACTTTCCCACTGCTTGGTAAGTCTCTAATGGTGTTCCTATCTTTCTTAGCCTTTTCTACAGCTATTGCCAAGGGAAGTGTTCCAATGAGCTGTGGTCATTGGTTCCAGCCCAGTCTGTTCCATCTCGGATGACCCGGTTTTTCCAACATCTTTATCCTTATGCTGTTGTTTTCCCCTGTGTCAAGAGTTTTTTCTACGAGACTAGCTTCTTTCCGTGAACTGCTAAGCTGCGGAACTCGCTGGCGTTTGATTGTTTTCCCTCTTCCTATAACTTAGATGCTTTTAAGTCAAACGTGAATTCCTTTCTTGCAGGTTAGTCGTTCGTCTCTCTTTGTCTCTCTCTCTGCTTGCTAT
This sequence comes from Chironex yamaguchii, assembly GCA_024741275.1. NCBI lineage: Eukaryota > Metazoa > Cnidaria > Cubozoa > Chirodropida > Chirodropidae > Chironex > Chironex yamaguchii. The sequence continues at coordinate 1,006 of JANTCA010009391.1, forward strand.
CTACATTGTTTACCTCTCTTCTGGTCCATACATTTAGTGGCTTTTGTTAGCCTTTTATGGTACTTCGCCTACTAAAAAAAGAACAAAGATAAGCAAAATTTTTTCTTTTCAAATTCTGTTAAGTGCTATTAAAAGTAACAAACAAGGATACAAACGGAACTTACTTTGCTCTAGTAACAAAAGGTGTTCTCAGCAAAGATCAGCTCCGGGAATTGGGACGATTAGCACCAAAGATAGTTTTATTATCATTCTCTTTGATATTGACATTTTGTGCGAATCTCGTAGACCATCCTCTTCAGTTGGGGGTCAGACCCCCTATTACCAATGGTGATAGCCCTTTGCCTCTGTTACCTCCTTTCAACAGTGTCTCTCAGTTTGAAGGATATCAGTACTCCTTGAACAAACAGAGAGTCACCTAGTCATACTTAAAGATGTAAAGCTCTAGAAGGATAGCGTTCTATCTTCTTTAAACTAACTACTTTTCAGTTTCTGTCTCAATTTGATATTTTGCACTCAACAGTGTCCATTGTTTTAACAGGCTTCTTCAGAAAGGAAGGTAAACTTTTTCATTTACAAGAGCTTAAACTTGTTCGAGCTATGTCCATTTTGTATTCCTAACTGTTGAACAGATTATCTTTTGCGGCCGTGGTGGATTACCAGTGCTGATCTTTACAGCAGTAAGATTTTCACTGTGGTTACTAAGCGCGACATTTACTGCAATGTGCATCGGCTTTGACCAAGCCGTCATTAGCATATACCATTCAAAGCTATAGGCGCAAAGAAAGTCTTTCCTTGGCGTATAGAGATCAATTGAATTCACAACAAGACAGAGGGTTGGAATTTAAATTAGAAGTTTGAATTATCGACAACTGCATATTTCTTTATAAGTTACGATCAACAAGACTTATAGCAGACAAAACTAAACAGGAATGTTTACTTAGTTGTACCTTATCCAGAACAAATAAAATCAACATGACAAAAATATAAGACGCAATACGGTTATTTAAAATCCACTAAAGGATTAAAAATTATGGTGAAGACTGACCAGGTTCCAGCAGTGATAATTTCAGCAAGAGCATGTTCTATGTCCCGTGTCCACACTTTGATATCCCGTGAAATTTAAATATAATTGTAATATCACTGCATTTGGAAAAGGAATGAAGCAAAATGCTCACATGTTTAGTATTCCCTATCACATTTCCAAAGTTTTGGAAACTGCACAGTTTCTGGTTGTTATAGTTAGCATAAAAAACGTGACGAATACACCTATCTATGACTTGCAAGCATATTTAGTTTATGAAAATATTAAACGACATTTTGAGCATTCTGTAGGAAAGAGAAGACGACCTGTCTTCCTTAAAAGACTACTCAGAAATGATCTTGTGTCGCGCATTAAAACGAGTGAATTTTTTAACTCAGAACTTTTAGCATCGCGTTTTTAATGTTTTTTGTTCTTGTTCATTCATGGTTGATGCCACTTTGAGAGTATGAAGCTGCTGCTTCCTGCTCATCAATGTAACTATCACCCTGTCTGCTTTACTTCGAAACAGCAACAATATTATTTTACAATGTTAGGGTCAGAATTCCACGGAAGTGGTAATAAATTCAGCCTGTATATTGGCTTCATGTTTATGAGTGCTATAACCTACCGACTTTGCCATTTTTGCGTACGTTTTATCAATATTTTGTGGCAAAACTGTATCCAATCAAATTTCTGGTCATTAAACTTAGCAGGATTTTATCCCTGTTACTACCGTCAATGTATTAAATTTTGAGGCATTTGTGGTTTTTGTCAGACGAAAGGACTTTATAACATATTGCTTAAATTAGCTTAACTGTCCTTGTGAATGAAATCACACGACAGGTTCCAGAAGAAAGTGTAACTTTTTCGGTTTCGTTTATTCTGTGGTCTACAGAATTTAATGTCAGAGACCACTACCAGAAAGTAGAATATCAAACATTTAAAGGGCTGCAAGAAATTTAAATAAAAATAAACCCAAATACCCATACTGCTAAAGGTCTATGAGGCATTTTTACAATGTTTTTATAGTGCATGGTATGAATAAGTATTCGGTGTTTTATGGTATTCTAATTTAATCACATATGAAATATCTAATTTTCTCCCATTGTAAAGCAGGAGGTCTCCGGATTTCTGCTGAGGGCAAAGTGAATAGTCTATATCCAGTCTAGGCAAGCAAGATCCGTCTATCCTCTGAACTTAAAGAGTGTTACAAATCCTCCTAACACTTCATGTGACATTTTTTGAAGATCGATTTGAATTACTATCAAGGTGCATGGTCTTTAAGCCTCTGGTTGTGCCTTTTACAAACTCGTCAATCCACGCCAAATGCCAACAGTGACACGATTGCTTAGCACTTAGTGGACACCCTCTCTTGCCCCTTCTAACGTGTACCCTATGGATATGAAGTGGTTTTTTGTTGCTGATCTACTGGCCCTGTAAGTTAGACTCTACCCTTATCTCCGTAGCGGTATGCAGAGATATACAAGTGCAGATATAAAATGATGGTGTATGTTAAAGTGGGACGGATACTTCACAAGGCGAAACGTACATCGTCATCCATCAATGATTTATTCATGCAACTAGCTAAACAAGAGGCCTAGTGGCTCGCTCAAGTAAGGGGCATTCTCCATCCTTGTAATGTTCTGGATATATTTTTAGAGGAGTAATCTTTATTAAAAGTAGCTGATTTCAGTGCTAAGGCAATGACGTGAAATCATAATTAGACTAAGTTCTCGTTCCCTTCTAAATTAAACTTCTCTTGAACTTGCAATCCCTTGCTTGAAGGATTTTCGTCTTATCGAGCAGAGTAAGGCGGGCTTACGATTATGAATTACAGGTACGTGTAAACCAGATTACCTCCCAAGCTGCATCTGTGATACACATTATAAGCAATCGCAAAAGTCAATTAAATGTGTATCTGTGGAGAGAAAGATTAATCTTATCAAAATACCTTGCACGTACAGTGGGCCCGTTCTACGAACTGAGACGTTTGCTAGTGTGTCTTTAGGCAAAGACAGATAATGATCAGGATATGAATGTTAAGAGGGCTTTGGAAAAGTAGCTTGATATGATTGATCGTGATGTATAAAGGATAAGAATTTTTATTCATGTAATTTGGTTTTGGTTAACCATTTATAAAGATTAAAAGATTTTCAACTTGGTAATTTGCACAAAAGTCATCTGTATTTTACAAGGAGAATAAAAAGTTAGGCAATTGTGAAGGCGTTATATAGTTAACAAGATAAGTTAACTGACCATATAATAGGAAGGATAAGCAGTTTAATGTGAAATGAACTTCCCACGTAGATGAAAGTTTACAGTGACCTCGGATTCACTAGTTTCGAAGCCAAGTTATTGACGTAACATGATCCTAAGGACATGGTTTGATATTACAGTTCTAAAAATCATAGTCTTCGTCAAATCAGTTAAAGCCATGGGTGAAGAATTTTATTCTGTCTCGAGTCATGCATTTTTATCCTCGAGCTCCATTTCGAGAAATCTTTTTTCAGTCGTGAAGCTACTAGAAATGATGACGTGCATGTATTTGGGTCTCAACATGCAGACCTCGATAGCAACAGGGAGCGAGATGACGTCCGGGGGGTGTCTACCCAACGTTGTGTTTGTTTTGTTTCTAGTGTTCGTAGCCATATTTCTAAAAGGCTGTTATATGTATGTTATTGCTGTCGTGTAGGTAGTAAATTGTTTTATTTTTGTGGCTGTTGTGTTGATCTCTTTACTTATAATTTTCCTGCTTTACAAGTCGAATGTGTGACGTTTTGTTATTCAGAGTCCAGTTATTTCATGGCTCTTAGTGTCACTCCTTCAATAGCTTCCCCGAGCTCTTATTCTTTCCTTTTTGTTCCTTCTCTCTCTCTTTCTCTCTCTCTCTGTCTCTCTGTCTCTCTCTCTCAAGAAAGTTTTTCATCCCCAATGTAGAGAGCAGGGCAGTTTTTACATTGCATTTAGAATATTATGCTGTTCTTTCCGGAAATTGACGCCTTATTTTCGGCTTTAAAGGCATATTTTGCAGAATGGTGTATGTGAAAATGAACCTCTTGATGTGTTCAATGGAGTTATGTTTAATATTTTTCACAATCTGCAAATTTATCGTCAACGTACCTTACCTAGATGGATGGCCCTTCATTCATATGTAGTTGCAGTGCTGTACTGTCAATGGTTGTGTTAATACTGCAGGGGAAAACATTGGATTGTAGGAGCTTCTGTCGGTACACCATAGCTTTTCGATTACAGAAGATGAAACTAGCAAGCTCGAAATTAAATGAAGAACTGATATAGCTACAGGCGCAGTAGGCGAACTGGAAAAGATCTGGAGCACAAGGAAAGTGAGACTGTGATCATACATAAAATTTACGAATGCCATGGTAAATGTTATTTTGACGTATGGCTGTGAGAGTTGGACAATGACCGGTAAGACAAAGAAGGCAAGAGAAGCTTTTGAAATGAAATGCTATATGAAATTGCTTGGCATCAACTGGAAAGAAAGGAAAACCAACAAGTACATCTGGAAAGGGATAGTCAGTGAGTTTAAATGTGAGAGTCCGCCTGAATATTTCACTACTACTATAATGAAAAGAAAGTTAAAGTTTTTCAGTCGTCAGAAAAGAAGAGACAAGTTGACAAAACGTCTGATACAAGGTCGCTGCGATGGAAATAGATGCAGTGGGGAGGCCGGTAAGAACATTGATAGAATCCAGGAATGGATGAGTTGTGATGTGCAGAAAGAGAGCTGGAGAACGAGGGATCGGGAGGTTGGTTCATCGTTGAAAAGCATCATGGGATACAGACGTCGGAAATGGCGTTACGTGTGGGGATTTGCAAGAAGAAAATAGACAATGATTAAAAAAGAACCTATTGTAGACTTGCCAGAAGAAACAGAGGCAGGTTTGTAAAATCTATTCCAATCACTGTCAGAAAACTCCAAGGAGTTTCAGCACTATCGCAATTGTAATTTTCTGGTAAAAATAAAAGACTTATCAGTCAGCTTGCAAGTTGTTTCCCTGGTGATTGCCCTGGTGATTGCAAACCTGATGAAAATTCTCTCCTTGTAGAGTTAAACATTTCCTGCCAGCATTGCGAAGGAGTAATATGTTCAGTTTGAATAGTTACAGATTTTTGTAAACAATTCAAGAGTCTTTTTCTGTTAACAGAAAAATGCTTGCACCTTAAGTTAACTGCACCCATCACGGCTGCTTCAAATCAGCTTAGTTTTTCTAAGCTTAAACTCATCAAAACTTAATGCGTAGTACAATGAGCCAGGAAAGTCTTACAGGTCTTATGAGACTTGAATGTGAGAAGGACATAACTGACCGAATTGATTTGGAGGAACTAGTGAAGCGCATCTTATCTTTATTTATATAATATCTGCTTTTACAGACACTTTGATTACAGATTGGCATAGTGCAACTGACTCTCAGTTCAATTTTTAAACATTTGGTTCTAGACAAATTTGCAGGCCTCCAATTATTTTCGAGGCATCCCCCACTGTAAGAAAGAATTCCTTTCAAAGATGGTAGTAAGCTATTCGTAACAAACAATATGTTTCTGATAATTAACCTTCAGATCTCGTTATCTACATACGTTGTATGCATTTGGCCATCCTTGCGCTCGGAATTACAATCAGAGGAGGCTAATTGTGGTATAGATTCACCAACACAAGTTTCTTTAGATGATATATCGCTTTCCGATCCTAAGACAGTTATCATTTGACAAATTCTGGTCATTAATGATTGAAGTGATGCAATAAATACTACAAAAGGCAACAAGGCTATAGTCGAAACCATTCTGGGTAACAGTAAAGATCTCCAACATGTCAAGAGCACAGCCTCTTGCCCTGTAAAATATAACGGGGACGATCTTGTGGTTATCTATTCAGTCATTTTGATCAACGCTGTGCGAAACAATTTTTCAAACTTGAAATATGAAAACAGACATTAATGTATGTGCGACTGCCAATTTTCTTTCTATTTGCAGGTTAATGAAACTCTGTTACTAATTAGCCTTTCAATACTAAAAGTAAGGCTAAAAGGTTAGTCATCAGAGTAACCGTTCCATTATTTCTTGTTTATTGGCCAAGTCAATTTAAGCATTTGGAAAAAGATAGAGATCTACAAAGTTTAAAAAAAGAGAAGCTAATTGCAACCACGAGGTAACGGTGTGACGATGGCATAGCTTTTCATCACTATTATGTCGATGCATGTAGTCATTGTATCACTCCTTTCTAGTTCTGGTAGATATTCGTCCTGTACTTTCTTCGTACACTCCCTTTCAGTCATCAATTTCAAATTTATATTCACCAGCATGCCATCTTAACCATCTTAAAGGGTGTGATGGTTATTCTTTTAAAACAATTGCACCCCAAACATGCCTACAAACCACATCACCCCGATAGATTACTTGGTTCATTGTTTTAGCATTTCCAAACACATGACGATAGATTGCCTCATAACTATCTCTGGACAGGCAACTCCCGTTCAAGAGTCAAGTTATTCATCAACTGCGCCATTTCTGCAAACAGTTATTCCCATTGAATGTTACAAAGTTTTTCATGACCTTGCATTTCGTGTACGGAAACAACACTTCCTCACTGAATCTACGATCAAACTTTGGAAAGATTATATACTAATATTTTAGCAGAGTGATAAGATAGAAATGTTTTATATTTAATGCTGCTTTACATGCGGATACGTCTAGTACACTCTACAGGAATAATGTTTAGCTGCCCCATTTTCGTGTTACAAACAGCATCTTAAAGTTGAATGTCTCTTATATTGGGCAATGAATGAGTAGTTAAAGCAATTCAAGTAGGGACCATAAATAGTTTTATATAATTAAGAAAGATACATTAGAGAAAGCTATGAAAGATCTAACGAGAGCATCACAAAGTTATGGCATTTGTTGGATATAATTCAACTCTAACGAGAGCATCACAAATTTATGGCATTTGTTAGATATAATTCAATTCTAACGAGAGCATCACAAATTTATTGCATTTGTTGGATATAATTCCACTCTAACGAAAGCATCACAAATTTATGGCATTTGTTGGATATAATTCAACTCTAACGAGAGCATCACAAATTCGTGGCATTTGTTAGATATAATTCAACTCTAACGAGAGCATCACAAATTTATGGCATTTGTTAGATATAATTCAACTCTAACGAGAACGAGAGCATCACAAATTTATGGCATTTGTTAGATATAATTCAACTCTAACGATATTATCACAAATTTATGGCATTTGTTAGATATAATTCAACTCTAACGAGAGCATCACAAATTTATGGCATTTGTTAGATATAATTCAGCTCTAACGAGAGCATCACAAATTTATGGCATTTGTTGGATATAATTCAACTATAACGAGAACGAGAGCATCACAAATTTATGGCATTTGTTAGATATAATTCAACTCTAACGATATTATCACAAATTTATGGCATTTGTTAGATATAATTCAACTCTAACGAGAGCATCACAAATTTATGGCATTTGTTAGATATAATTCAGCTCTAACGAGAGCATCACAAATTTATGGCATTTGTTGGATATAATTCAACTATAACGAGAGCATCGACGTCAGCAGGTATTCTATATAGATTTGTAGTGTGCGAGTTAATAGGCTGTACTTTGCACACGAAGCAGCAAGTTTTAGGACAAAAGTGCTTTTATTTTAAAAAGATTTTTAACTGAGATTGCCTTTGTGCGATTGACGCCTAGCATCTTATTATGTTAGGAGGTATTATCTCCTTTGCTTTCTTTCCTGATCCATCAAAAAAGCTCTTGCTATACAAAATGTTGGATACATTGTTAATTCAAGTATCTATTCCACATTAAAAAACAGAAGCCTGCAGATTATTCCACTAAAGGCTCTTGAAAATGGTCGTGACTATGTTTCTACTCTTACAAGACAATGTCAAGACAGTGTTCTGCTATTCTACATACGGACGGGAGGTATGAGGTATATTACACTCTCGAGGCTGCTGCTAGTTTAGTCCTATTTTAAACATTTGTCTGGTTCACGTTATGAAGTCTTTATTCCCTAATGAATAACTAACTTATAAGCAAATAAAATATTGTAGGAAGAAAATCCAATGCAAATGATGTTTTGGTAGGCGTATTCGCATTTTACATAACTAGTCTAACTTGGCTTTATTTGCTACACGGAACACTCAGGGTGCGATCGAAAAAAGGAGGTGGGCAAACATTTTACACGTTTCAGAGGAATGGCAGCATTATTATTACTACTGTCGACAGTGAAAATAGAAACGGATCCGTTCTTTGTATTTTCGTGTTCTCCTGATCGATTGCGATGGGCGATTAGAGGTAATGCATGTCGAGGCCAAAGTTTTACAAAAATAGAAGTGACGAGTGTGCGAGTATCCTCTGGAACAAGATAGGAACTGGGTTGCTGCTATTGTTAAATCTTATGTGATCGAGCTGAAAGGTCTGTTACTGAGCTGATGGGTGAATAAGAACCGTTATTTTGCATTTTGAACCACTCCGGGGAGGGGGAGAGGGGTCTTTTGAAAACAGTGAAGAAGAATTTAAATTATAAATGGCAATTATATGGCAATAATTTTCCTGCTCTGACTTCAGTGTTTGGACTCTTTTTGTCATTAGTAGTCATCCTATCTTGTTTAAGTTTTTCAGGTGACGATTAACCGACATTGTTTACAAAATGTCTTTGAGGCTGCTTACTACCAACAATTATTAGTATTTAACAAAGCAAGCTCGAAATGAGACGTATCTGTGTGTTTTATGTGCCCAAAGTCGAAGAAATGTTCAGATAAAACAGGAAATGTATATAGTGGAGATGTTTACAACTTTCAACATTTACTCGAGATGTGTCACTAATCGAAACAAGAACGCAAGTTGCTGGCAGGAAATGACTCAATTTAGTTCGGTACCTTTAACTCTTAGCGAATGGATATTCCTGAATATGTGATGCTTACAAACAACCGTTTTGTCGTGCTACGTAAGAAATTGATACCTGATTGCCTTATAATTAGCAGAAATTTGCTTATGAAATGTCTGTCAACAGCAGAGTATCTAATAGCCCTCCAGGCCATTAACAGAGAATTTTCCTGCTCTAAACATATTTCAACATATTAAATCACTAAAACATCAACCACATTTTGAGATAGTTAGTGAGTAAAGAGAAAATAATTTGAGCAATTTCGTTTTATTGGTGCAAAGGTGGAGCCAAAAGAACGAAGAATGTACCAGGCTACTTTGAATATTCTGAAGCTTTTTTATTTACTTGAATTATGATAATTGAATATGAGAAGAGGAGAGAAGAAAACAATATTTGATTAACTAGAATGGTGATAACTAAGTCAGAGAAGGGTGTGAAGTAAAGAATATTTGATCAACTAGAATGCCGATAAGTAAGCAAGAGAAGGAGGAAAAGTAAAGAATGACTAATCAACTAGAATGGTGATAAGTAAGTAAGAGAAGGAGGAGAAGTAAAGAATATTTGATTAACTAGAATGCCGATAAGTAAGCAAGAGAAGGAGGAGAAGTAAAGAATGACTGATGAACTAGAATGGTGATAAGTAAGTAAGTAAGTAAGTAAGTAAGTAAGTAAGTAAGAGAAGAAGGAGAAGTAAAGAACATTTGATCAACTAAAGTGCCGATAAGTAAGCAAGAGAAGGAGGAGAAGTAAAGAATGACTGATGAACTAGAATGGTGATAAGTAAGCAAGACAAGGAGGAGAAGTAAAGAATGACTGATCAAATAAAGTGGTGATAAGTAAGTAAGAGAAGAAGGAGAAGTAAAGAACATTTGATCAGTTAGAATGCCTATAAGTAAGTAAAAGAAAGAGGGATGAGGGTAAGAAATAAAGAATTTTGTATCAACTGTTATACTTAACAGCAGGTGAGACAAAGGCGAGAAGCGAAGAACATTTGATCAACTAGAATACTGATAAGTATATAGGAGAAGGAAAAGAAGTAGAGAACATTTGATTAACTACAATGAATTTCCGCCGAAAGTTAGTTAGCGGAGAAAATAAAATATATAATATGACTTATTGATATACGCAAGAATAACATGAGTGCTATTATTGAAGTTGCTAGTTTCCAAATTCTAATTTCATTGTTGAAACTAGTCCGAATAATTGTGTTAAGGGAATGGTAACTTTTAAATATTTGCGGATAATTTTTGCTTTCGCTCAGAAAGCTGGTGATAAGTTGCATTTCCGACTGACAATTTGAGAATGAACTATTAGTGAACTGTGCTTTTATAAAACCACCCACTGAATGACCCACCGGCCTATGAGTTGCTCGCTTACTGCCTCGTGACTTTTATGCTTTATAAAAACACGCGAAATAATTCTGTTGACCCATTGCATTAAAACACCTTAAAGTTACTATAAAGGTAATTTTAGTGAACAATACAACAGTACAGAAACTACAACAATATGTATTCCACAGGGAGTGGCTCTAAGTTGTTTCCTCATTATTGACTAATTTAGAACTGTCATTTTAGACGTCTCTGTTACACAAGATTTCACTGACGTTACTAGCAATGATTTTCTGGAAAGATTTTCACTGTTGTGATAAATATTGAAACCAACTAATTGAAACCTAAACCAGTAATGTTAAGTAGAAATCGTATCAGTTCCTGAAAATGGTAGACAGTGACTTAACAATCAATTCATAAAAATGTCCTATAAGCTGAATGGATTAACGTAAGGTTGTTTATTACAAACTGTTGAAAACATGAAACTCAGTAATGAAACTGGAGGAGGTACAAAGGAAAGACGTAGACAAAGAGAAAGACGAATAGATGATAGCTACTAGTAACTTTGCTTTGATTGTATAGTATTTACCCTTCCACCAAAGACCATTAGTAGCTGACAGAGGGCAGACGTGAGGAAGAACATTGCTTTAATCTCAAATTACTCTCCAAGTGGGTCTTACCTGTCGCCAGAACGTATTTTGTAGAACTGCAATCCATATTTCAACTTTTATCAAATGGTAATAATACTTTGTCCCAGACGAGGTGTAGGACGATGTGGTCAGCCGTTGTTACAATGACACTAGACACGAAAGAGGTTGCATTTCAGGAACTAGCTTCGTATCTTTGATTGGGCGGAGCTTGCTCTGTCGTTATGTCTTCTTTTTCACACGATTTTTGTACTGTTCTAAATCTCTCAACCAAAAGTATAATCTAGCTTACCAGTGTAATTCTTAATTCCCAGTTGTGACAAGTAGGGTCTAAACTTCATGCCCTCTGTGTAATACATATTGCTTTTGGTGACGTGGGAAAGCTTGAATTGCAGCAATTGACTGTTAGAGTTGGGCACCTATTCAATCGAAAAAAGCAAAGCAGAACAAAAAAAAATGTTTTTGTATTACTGTAAGGCATAGCCTGGGATAGAAACATAAAATCTTACTTCAATCTTAGACGAAAACAACAGTTACCAATAGCCTTCTAATCAATACGCAGAGAAGATGTAAACAAGATTGAAACAAATATAGTAAACGATCGTCGCTTTCGGAATCGCATAGGATGTAATTCTTAGATCTTATCCAGATAGCAGCGCTGCAGCTTTTTGTGCACCGTGGCCTTTTATGGTCGATATCTAATCCACCACACCTTAGTCCTTCTTTGAAGTCATTGAAATATTTGACAAATTATTGCACAATAAACGATGATACGATAGCCAATTTGACGAACGTAACAACCAGCAAGGATATCTACAGCTAGACGTTGGTACAAACTAAAAACATGGGTACAACTACTATGTAGTGTTAAAATGAGTTTTTCCTTACGAAGGTGTTTTCCTTGGCTGTCCAAGTGTATTATGCAACATCATGTCGTCAATATCATAAGGCAATTTAAAAAATTGATCAAATTTAAGTTCAATTAACATGAAGGAATCTTCTGTTGTGCTGTCAAACTCACATCTTACTCTCTCTTTGAAGTTGCTTCCTCAGAAAGGGACATCTCATAGTTGCATTTCGTTACAAAGAGGTGAGGATGTCAGTCGTCTTGTAGATAAAACTTTGATAAAATTTCAAGAAAATTAAGGTAATAAAACTAAACGTATCTCTATTATATGCAATAGTGAGTGTAATCAACACAATTTGATGTCCCATACTCAAAGATGGGTCCAGGCTCCTGAACGTTCCACAGGGGCATCGGGATTTTTATGGTGGGGAGGTAAAGCATGTAGGACGTAAAACCGTTATGGGATTTGTTTCAGTCATTCTTTAGTAAATTCAGACATAACAAAGAACTTTCTGATAAATGCCTCAAAACAAACTGAGGGATGCTGCTATTTATTACATAGAAGCTTGCAAGGGCCATTCACTTTATTGAAATTATTATTCAAAATTTGAAGGCTATAAAAAATATTTAAGACTGCCTTGATTTGTAAAACGTTCATTTTAATATATCAGTTTACAAGTCTGAAAAATATCAACAAAGAAATTTTGGGATATCACACATGTCTATTCTTGAATGTTTTTTATAAGTTTACATATTTGGTATGAGGGGAGGAGCTCACATGGTAGATGTAGGTCCTAGACCCAATCTTTTTATTGACAACAAAGGAAACCTGAAGTACTCATTTTCTCAATTACAGGTACGGTTTTCCCTTTTCTGACAATTTTTTCTGGGATCTGGCAAGTTCACAGAAACACTCCTCAGTCTGATCTTTGTCATAGATCAGCCTAAAACAAATTGCCAGCTTCTCATGACCTGCACTGTCCTTACATTCATCAATCATTATTTAATACATCCTAACTTGATGCGACTTTGTTTAAATAATTCTCTTCACTTCAACAACCATAATATTGATTAACTCACTACAGGCATGTTTTGACAAGTAACCATAAATCCTGTACCACTGCTTTAATTTTTTCATGCAGATTTGTGCATGACAGATACCTTCTAATTGTGCTGTCTCTCCTTTCATGACAGTCCCTTAAACCGAGATACTTCAAAATCGGACACTTCCTTTCAATCCATTCAAAAACAACGATATTTAAAAACCAGAGGTCGCAATTATCTACTCATCTCTCCATCCTTAAATCTGGTAAAAATGATGTAATAGATTGACTTTTGCCAACCTCGTTACCGCGCATTATTTTCTTATGACAAAAGTTTAGTGATAGTTAAAACAGTATTTCCCGTAGTTCTTGTAATTTCGTCAATTTGAATTCATTTAATAAATATTCCTTACAATACGGTATTTTCATTTTTAATTTTTTATCATATAAAAAATCGATCGTATTTAGCTTAAATTAACACGAAGACATTTTTTGTTATGCTGTCAGCCTCAAATTACAATTTTCTAAGACTTAGAACAAGCTCTGGCTTGGGGATAGATTACACGTTTTCCTTTGTTGCTTGAAAAATCTTACTTCAAATTGATGTCAATATAAGAACAAGCTTGATATAATGACAGTGGCCTTGGCCATGTGTCAGTGAATAAGCAATAGAATAAATTTCCCACAAGCCACTGTAGTATCTGCCCACAATTGCAAATAATAGAAATTGACAAGAAATGAACTTGGATTAGAAGAAGCCATCCTATGTCTTTTGAATGTGTCCTGGTTCAGCTTTTAAAAATTGTGAATTTTGTGGTAGAAATTGTATAATCTTACAACGAACCAGCTGAGGAGAGCTAAATAGAAGAAAAAAATACTGCTGAGAAGTTATCAAGAGAATAATACGGTTGATGAAGTTAACAGCATCATTCCAATTCAAGGAATGCTGTCCACTAGCATTAGAATGGAGGGACAAAGCAACAGAATGTAGCAATTTGATATTATTTTCATGATGCGATAAAGTCCAAGGGCACTAGTAACAGTAATTACTCTACTGTTGAAGTAAAAATCAGAAAGCAATACAAAACAAGCCACGCCTGCCTTTGCATCCGCACTTTTTTACATTTTGATGATCTTTTATGCTATGAACTAACCTGTGTGCACTTTATCTTTGCAGAGCAAACCATTGCACTAGAAAGATTTATAGAAGTGAGAGTAAAATGGATTTGGGATGTCATGATTTTGTAGATTGCGTCACTACAAATTGTTTGTTTGCTACTGTGGTTTGCATCAACAGTGAAAGTATCCCCATCATTTTCATTTGTCTTTTTTGACATTTAAGAACATATATCTTGTAAATCCTATTTGGACTGCTTTAACTTTTCTTGCTGCGACCTATTGCATGCTGACTTCAATTTGTATGTAGGCACGCATTTGAAAAATTTTTATTACTAAGCATTTATGGCCAATCAAAGGATGCTGTGATGAGGACTGTGTACATTTCGGTATCATGTTACCCTTAGTAATCAATCTTTGGACTCTACTAGAGCAAGAGGGCCTTGATGAGCTAGTTCCGTATTTCAGTAGCCTTTTAGCTGCATGTAGTAACATGTGGTTAAAAATGGACGCAATGTATATATGCGCTGTTGAACTTTACCTCGAGAATTGGGGTCATCGCGGTCTAGAGTTACATGGACGATCTTGTGAACCATAGGTTACGAGTTCAAATTCTATTCAGATAGAATTTGGAGACCCTTGATTTTGTTTCGTTTCCCGCAAGGTAAAGTGGCATCAGCCCTTTTATGCTATCACTCTCCTTAATGTCTCTCTTTGCACTGGTCTGCACTATACTAATGAATCGGAAATTATGTTTCATTGACGTAAAGATCACTAACTCTGTGACAGTGTGAGGCAATCCCATCACAGAGCCACAGAGCCACAGATTATGCCTAATAAATGAAAGAGCTTTTTAATCATATATTTTATTGAGCAAATCTCCTTGCCGAAAATGCATTATGTTATTACCAAATAGAATCATTTGGGGAGTGCAAACCCTCATCTAGCCAACTGTATCAGATGTGATTCCTGGTTTCTCACAGTTCAAATAACCTGGAGTAATAGGTGGCATGGCGACATTATTTTCCATACAATGATGTCTTTGCTGGTTGTGCTTTCATGATGATATCATAACCAAATATGGGCTGTTTCACTAGGCGCCACGGTAACTGCCATGTCCCCCTGAAGACTTCCTCACTACCTGTAAGTTTATGAAGTTATCATTACCAACAATTTGTGATTCAAAATCTAGATTTCATTCAGATCATCACTAATAAGAATCAGTTGGAGCTGGTCAAGCTACCAAAGTAGGGCAAAAATTTCATTAAGTTACGTTAACAACGTTTTGAGATATTTTGCAAACTAAATAATCAACGAGTAAAGAAACAACCAAACCTGGGTGAAAACAATCTCCCTGGCGAGGTAATTTTTTGCTACACTACTTACCGAGACTGTTTAACTTTCCCTTATACTTAACTGCCATAAAATCTCGTTTTGACATCGCGGCCGGAGTCATGAGCGTTGAGCTTGTAAGACAAATAGATCGAAATTGCTCAATCTCGCGGGCAAAGGTTTCTCTGTTATGTACGCCAATGTTACCTAGTACTTGATTGACTGTGGCGAAAGCTATCATGTTCAGCGGTATTCGCGTATTTATGGACAGAGAACTATGTTTACTTAGCATACCGCATCTCATAATCCCAAACCGAACAATGAATAATTTGCTCTATTCACTTAGCGGTTATTTGGGATAGTCTGAACGGAAACAAGTGCCGCTCTTCCGATATTCAAGGTAGAAACGGAACAAGGCACAGTCTGATCACACCATTTACATATACAAAGAATTTGCGAGGAGGGAAATAACATGGGTTTTATTACGACATACAAGCACGAATATTATGCAGTGAATTGATATTCCCTGCGTTTTGCGAATTCTAAGTATCAAAACACTATGTCAGACGCGCGTCATTCGAAATGTTGAACTGCGTGTGGAATAACATGTTAAATATTAAAACTGTAAACAAGAGGTCGCTTTTTCAAAACAGATATTATTCCTTAAGGGAATGACATTGACCGAAAACAAGATGAGAGGAGACTTTAATGCATATAAAGGTGATAGTCAGAGTTAGAAGGACCTCGGCTTATAATGAAGGCTGGTAAAATGTGTAAAATTATCACACTTTATGGCTTAGCTATGAATTTTAGTTTTTGGGTGGCAATAAGGCTGGACTTTGGTATCAATATCCTTTGTCAACCATTTTTGATATTTTATTTTAACAGTGGGATGAATGTATATTGAATAATTCACAATGTAATAAAACATGCATTGAAATTCAATTCTTGACATTATACCTTCCTCTACCCTCTTCCCCCCAGTTTGCTAAGCCACTCAGGTATGATAACATATAGCTCGTTACCATTGGTGCATGCTCTCAGTGGCTAAGTGAAGATAGGGACGTTAAGTGCTGTCAATAAGAGCGAATCTATCATTTTAAAAAATTAATAGAAATTACCGTAGATAGAACTTAAAACTCAATGGATAAAACCAAAAAGATGCTGGAAACTATACTACGTTTCTCACAGCCAATTGAATAACAAAAAATAATTTAGTTGGACGTTGACGTTGATAAGTTCTTTAATATTTTCTCTTATGGTTACCCATTTTGAATAGTTTAATTCAGTTATTCCAATTACGTTTTGCGAGCAATCTCCTTCAAAATATGGATGAACACCACAGGAGATTGTACCTAATAAGTGAATTTTAAAGACAAGCAGAGTCATATAATTTTCGGGGAACATATGTCTTGCTCAATACATTAGGATTTGAGATTGAATTGATTAATTGATTAAATTGACGTCACATTTAATGTCTGAACTTGTCAAGTAATTTGCATCAACTTGAATTCCCATTGCTTTTTTACAATACGTAATAATTCTTTATTCGTGTTTTGATAAGACCCTTTTAAAATAGCCAAAGGGTCGCATATTGGTGTAATCTGGTGCGGAAATGTCATAAAATGTAAGATTGATCGGAGATCATGGCAACGCCTATTATATGTTATTATTTATCACGTAAATTCTTCAAAGAATTCTTACACGTGTCCTTATTATTCTGTGTACGCGAGTGAAATCATTTAAATCGTCTCCTAAACAAATAGGCAGAAGTAGACCTGATTTCACTATTATGAATGCGTAAGTGCTGAAACAACTTGTGCGTATTTTGTCAGTGCAAGTTGATAATAATGCAGATGTTTGCATTGACAAGAAGATCCAAGACATTTAGCTTGGAAACGAATGAGGGTCAATGAGACAAGTAGCCGAAACGAAAGAAGACAAATAACATAAGTTAGCCAAGAAACCTAGTCATATAATGAAACAGTCTCGACAAAACCTTAAACTGCTCTTCACAAGTAACTAGAAGGAAGCTCTTACGACGAACAGAAGTAACATTATGTTCATGATCACCTGAGCTTCAAACTAGGGTCTTCTGACTGCAGACCCGTTGTACTTTTTACCAACCGAAACAGCTTAATAGAAGTGGTCAAAATATTGTAAGTTACTTAACCCTGATCGTTCACTCGTGGGTTATCATCCTTGTACGCTTAAAAGCGGCATATACTTTGTATCCAAATATCACTGTTATTGCTAGTTACAGAGAGTAGTATACAGCCTTGTTTGAATAACGATGAAGTAAAATTACTATGATCACGTGGGCTTTCAACCCAGGTCTGTCGACTACAAAAACGACTCCTTTCCTGATGGGTTAAGATGCTATTCGTGATGACTGAAGATTATATTTTTGTACATTTATCAACTTTTAAGTGAAAAATAAGTTATCATTCACGGCAACTCATTGGTTTTATTTGTTCTCATAAAGTAAATTGAAAAGAATACAGAAAATGGAGATTCTCGATCTGTTCTTTTGCAAAAAGGTAAGAAGAGTTATCGCACATTGTGATTACTAATAGACTATCCTTTGGCACCTAGGCTAGGACCTTTCTTTGTAAAATAACAGTTCTATTGACGAACATTAGTTAAGGTGCTTTCCCTGACTGACTGGTGTATAGGGTGGCGCCTACCTTAGTTTTCTTAGTCTTTTTGCCAAATAGCTTTGCAAGCATAGTGAGTACTACAGAGCGGGGCTAGCTCACTCCTGTTCAACAATCTTTCCTGTAAATGCTGAGTGCTAAACATCAGGCATTTGTACCACTTTAAAACTCTTCGATATGACCCAGTCATGGACTGAATCTCACAACCTTCCACATGCAAATTACCTATGCACTGCTGCAGTATTATCCATATTCTGAAGAAATTATTGAAATTTTACTTGAAATGTAGTGACCTGCAAGAAACAGGCAAAGGGGTCATGAGTCATTTATTTTGAAACGAGTCAAGATTTCAAATGTTTCTAACGTTTGTTTGTGACGCTGTACCCAAGGCTTTGACGTCGATAACCTCTTGACATGTGATTGAATAATATTATATTACCAAATATGGCAAACCACCCACATTTATCGTAATTTGCTTTAATTAGACGAACCGACTCTTTATCAAACTGCTTCCAGAGTTAAACTTTAAAATCACCAAAGACACAGATCTTGAGCAGTGTACAGATATGTCAGGGCTGATAATGTGGGAACCCGAATATTTCAAAAGTCACGTGTCTAAGCTTTTGCATAGTTACTTTAAACTAGATAGACATCACTACTAAGTCTTACGTAAAGTATTCTGTACGCTTTAACTTTCCCATAATGCACTCTTTTTAAGTACAATAAATTGTCACGTCATTTTCTCATTTTTAAATGGAATTGTTGTAAGTTGTTCGGTGACGTGCAAAGCATCCTTGTTACCCGAGAGTCTATTGTTACACGTAAGCAACCATTTCACTGAAATATAATATTAATTTTGCGTCAGTAAGATACAGGCCGAAACCATTAATCTTTTGACTGTGAACTATTTACAAAAGTAACGCCTTTAATACAACCCTGTGAGGAGATGGAATACAACATATATGTGGATTAAATATAGATTATTAGGTTGCCATATACATGTACTTTCCTTTCTGACAATTCATACTGAAGAGTGACGGACAAAAAAGGTCTCGGGTATGTTTTTGGCGCAATGTCGCAAATTTTCAAGGCGATTTTCAAGTTTTGTACCAAAAAAGATCGTTCAAACATAGATTATTAGTACTTTCGATGTATGATAAAGATTGTCTTTTAGTCTTGATAAATTACGAGTATGCAATGTTCCTGGTGAAAGTGCTTTGTTGAAAAAGCTATAAAGATTTGTATTTACAGATTTTTGACTTGAAAGGTCATCTGCAAGCACTTGTGAATCACTTTGAATTAATACCTAACGAAATATACTTCGTCTTTCGTGGACCTAATCGGGGTAGAAAAGCCTTCTGTTAGTAGATAACATAAATGAACACAACAATGAAATACTGGATTTTTTTGCGCTTTATTCCCTCCAGAGTATGGAACGTCAGGAAGACAAGGGGAAAGTTGAAGGTAACCACATAGCGATCGATTCCAGCCAATTAGAGACTATCATCAAAAGTGCCACAAAATGGCGGCAATTGCTTGGAACGTCAAAGAGGAAAGACAAACTGGCGCAGGTTTTGCGACATTAATGTAAAAAGATTTTAGCCTGGCTTTGCTAATTATTCTAAATATTGCTCAGGGTGTACATAATGTCATGGTTCGCGGTGTACGTTTTAATTTCTTGTATCAATTATTTTATCATTGTTGCTCGCGTTTTGGTGTAACGTCTTCACTTGCCACCTGATGCAGTAAGTCCTAGCTCTGTTATTGATTTTATTGGCGTCAGGAAGAAGACCGCTTATCGTTTCTAATGTTTCTGGCAACAAACTTTACAGTACTTATTCCTACAGTGTTAATAAGGGCTTGCTACATTAGAATTGCAAAATATATTTGACTTAGTGTCTTTGACAATATAGTAGCTCATTAGGTAATTCTGTATAATCTAATAAACTGCGAAAGTAACCTATTTTGAATATAACTTTAGTGTCCGGATGCAGCACTTCCAAAACGTCTAGGAAACAATCGAAGCTGAAATTAATGCTAAACAAAATGAGGAATGTTTAAAGTATGACACTTGTAAAGAGAAAAATAACATTCAAAGTATCCTTTAAACAAGGCAACAGAAATTATGCTCAGAATAGAGACTGAGGAAAGGTACCATACGAAGACTCCAAAACGGAAGTCTGTCTATTCTTGAAAATCCTTTCCTTTCACGTTGACCGAAGAAGGTGTAAGGATGACCTTTCTATGCACATTAACCAAAATTTTAAATTTAAGCTTTTGTAAATCCTGTTTGGGCTACTTTAACTCTTCTTGCTACGACCTATGACATGCTGACTTCAATTTGTAGATAGACACGCATTTGAAAAATTTTTATTACTAAGCATTTATCGGCAATCAAAGGATGCTGTGATGAGGACTGTGCACATTTTGGTATCGTGTGGTCCTTAGTAATCAATCTTTGGACTCTACTAGAGCAAGAGGGCCTTGATGAGCTAGTTCCATATTTCAGTAGCCTTTTAAATCAAACTTTACAAGTGGCGAGAAAATTAGAGCCATTCCCATTTTGGATCTTTGAGGCTCGTCCAGTTAATATTTATCTTTAGATCTCGGCAGAATTAATCAATAAAAAGTACGGTGCTATTTCGTCAGATCCAAATCCCTAAGATCATTTTTGATAATTATCTTAGCAAGATATAGTCATGACATCAGTCGGCTTATGAGGGTAATGTTGTGGCCCTCGCACCCCAGTTGGAGTTTGTTGGAGACACTTAGGCTTTTCAAATCAAAGGGTATCCCTCGAGGATTATTCTGTCTATATACTCGTACCTTCAAATCAGTGTAAAGGGAGAACCTTTGTGTTGTTGTTCGGGAGCAAAAATTTGATTAATTTATTAGATATAGGGCCAATTTCAACCCTAAAAAAGGCAAGCGTGGGTCATTGGTGCTTCTGTTTACTTTACGTCTACAACCCCGATCTTACTGTCAATCGTCAATCACGCCACTTGGTCTCGTTAGCAAAACATAGCCTCGCGGAAACTGAGTTGACAGTGAGATACAAGTGCAAAATGACAAAGCTGCGTGAAATGATCTGAGTTGTGTTTACGACGAGGTTTGTGGAATAAGCAGAGAACATGTAAAAATTGAAGTGGAACAACTCTCAATTATTCCCTGCAGTACTAAACTCTTCCACAGTGATTATAGGCTTAAAATTTCAAGTTGTCCACAACGTAAAGGAGCATCTAGAGGCAAACAGAATGTTTTGAGGCTGCAGCAACGTGAATGAAGTTGTGTTGATATGAAGGTGGGTGAATTAGTGAACGGTTTCTTAAGCTTATTTAATGGCCTGCAAGAGAATTGCATGTCATATCATATGACGATTGAATGCATAGGTCGTTAGCGGGGCAAGCAAGTGAACGACTGAGTGCGCACACGAGCCAACAAGTGACCAACTGCAACATGCAGAGAAATCGATTAGAGAGCAGACAGGAAGAGATATGGGAAATGTTCCCAAGCAAAGATGTACCAAGTTAAAAGTCAGA
Source organism: Chironex yamaguchii (assembly GCA_024741275.1). Lineage (NCBI taxonomy): Eukaryota > Metazoa > Cnidaria > Cubozoa > Chirodropida > Chirodropidae > Chironex > Chironex yamaguchii. The sequence goes on from JANTCA010009391.1 coordinate 22,475, forward strand.
CATAGCAGATGTAAACCGCTCTGAAATTTTATAGTCAAATTTTCATGAGTATGATAATTGATACGTATTAGCCTGAGAATGAATCGCCTTTTGTGAGGGGATTTGAGCAATAGGAAGTAAGCGTCTTTGAAAAATCACTTGGTAATGTTTCAGAAGCCAGATGTTTCTCTTTGAGTCAGTGTAATTAATACTACTTCACAGAACACAGTGCTTTCCCGTGGTGAGGGCTTTAATGATTGTGCTGTTGACGTGCGTATTGGATTGGAAAAGTCAATCAGTAAGTTTACACTTTATGATATCCACACTGTTCTAAGGCTGAACGCTTTGTACACCATATTTACCCCAGCATCTTTAGAGTATTAAAGGAGCATCATAACTGGGATATATCGCTGGAGTTAGGACTGGATTATTTAAAAGAAGAGAACAATGTTTTGCTTTCGACGATTTTGTTGTCTTGGCATAATCATTTTCACCACGTTCTGTCATCGTACGTCTCCTTACGTGATTCTAAAATGGCAGTGGGATGATGAAGATACCTCCAGTGGAGATGATAGCACTAGCTTTGAAAGCGAGGAGCACAAGGTAACCTTACCTGAGTCTGAAACGCATGTTGTGCATTTTGGATCGTATCGGACAGATGAGGAGCAGAGGGTACTTCCAGCGACGGAGGTAAGTTAAAATTTGCATGTCTTTTTCCTTGTGAATTATTAGAGCATTGATTACGCTAACCGAGAATTGCAAGAATTGAGATCCTTTCGCGGCCTGCTGGCAACAATCCCGTTATCAAGATGGGAATAGGTAGCAGACAACATTCATAGTTTGATTAGTAATAAAATTGCCATCGACACAATGCAAATGCTGGATTAGCACTGATCTTTCGGCATGGCGAAATAATTCATGTTTATTTACTGGTAGTGGAGGAGTATTCCTGGCAGTGATGTGAAATTTAAAATTGCGCATACGTAGCAACTGATTTTTGATTCTCGATCGATAGCTTAGCTTTGTAGAAGGCATGTTCCCTACCTTGCAAATGTTATAAAAGTCCTGACTTGCGCCTAACAAACAATTAGGCGACATGGGTAACCAATATAATGCAGATATAGAACTGCCCTTGGCTCAAAGAAAAGTATGCGTGGGAGGACAAAATGTGCCAATAGTTAGCATTTGGAGAAATTGAATGTAAAAGTAAAATGTCTTATACTGCAAGCGAAGTTATCGAAAGCCAGTTCGTTTTGCAGACGTCATTATCCGAGCTTGTGGTTTCACTTAGATGTGAAATTGATTCTACTGCTGTTAAAAACGATATTACGATAGTAGGGAGTTTGAGTACAGGAAAGGATGATTATTTCCCAGCAATTTACATCAAAGTCTGTTTTCCTCAACGATTGTCCAGGACAGGGATATTGCGTATGTTGTCTATGACCAAGCACCGTGATACGAGAGACAGAAGTCGACCTGACATTTCTCACCTAGGTCAGTATGTTGGTTGTACTCAAACCTTGCTATCAATTCTCGTAACAGAACAACATGCTTGCCTTGTGTACTTGAGGCTTTGAATAACCAATTATGGGAAATCTGATCCATTGTGGTGTATGAAGCTGTCTGATTGGCAATTTGCTTAATTTTACTCATGTTAGCATGCAAGGAATCTCAGTGGTCTCTCGTGAGTTCATTTGGAGTTCCCATAGTCAACGTTCATTACCCAGGTTTCCAGGATAATCTATCAGAAAGCCTCGCACTTAATATTAATGAACACCCAATTTGACCTTGTCTGAGAGACCTGAATTTCTGCTGGCCTTGTAGTCTTCCCACTGGTTTATGAGAAATCCCACATCAAAACATTACGAACTTTGTAGTTACTGCTAGTAGATAAACTATTTGATCAACGGAAGTGTACGTCTAAGTGTAAAATGGATTCCATTCCTTCCTCCAGACTCTAGTTGATTGATACGGTACCTACCGAAACAAAATTACATTTTGGAACTGAATTTCCTGCCAAGGCAAATATTTATCTGCATCTTAGCTTGCTATGTGTTTTGATACGAAATATACATTGTTCTTGAGAGTGTAAGCTTCACACACAGTAAATTGGACTCACGCTGTTGAAGTTTCCGTCAGACTAGCAATTAACACGGACCTGATTTGGTCTGAGAACGAGTTAAGTTCTTATGGCGGTTGTATGTAAAGTAATATCTTGCTTTAGAGCATATAACCATGTTAGCTGACATGGACATGGCGTGTGCGTTCACAACTGAGCACCATTGTTGTTGTTTTGCTAATATACTTATTTTATCAAGACAAAGTAAATAAGTCAACTGAGAACCAGTTTGTACCCAATAATACCAACTTGTTATTACGCACGTGGCTCGTGCAATGCTGTGCATGTGTTTGTGACCCGCATGAAAAGTAGAAAATGTGCGACAATTCATTCTGAACCAATCCTCACTAATTTTTATGCATATGGCTAAAGTATGATTTGCTCTTCGAACAAAAATATTCTTTTAAGCTGACGTTAAATTTTTATTATAGACTTTGCCATTTGTTACTGTTGCTAAGTTGCACGGAGTACTAGTATATTAAGACTGGTGTTGTCCGTCTCAAATTTTGCTTGAAAAGGTCACATTTTTATCGTCAATGAAAACATCAGAATTGCTAGGTCAGTCTAGAGAAAAACCTTATCATGCTGAAGCCTGGCGAGGTCAGGGATGAGAAACTGTAACAGATGAGGAAATCCAACATTTTTAGGAATTTTGGTCATTACATCTTTCATTTGTGTCTCAGAATTAGGAGATGGATAGATCGAGAAGGATGATACGCGTATATCAACCATCCAGAATAATTCTTTGCAATTGATCCGTGAGACAAGGCAAGTTCTAGTAGACCTTTCATCTCTAAACAGCACAACTTGAATCTTAAATTTTGCCTTTTTGTAATATTACTTGACCAAACCTTTCTATACCTAAAGTACTTTTTGGTACCTTACCAACAAGGGCACTTTGAGAACGGTCGTCCGTTTGACTTATCATAAATACCTTAATTTTGTTGTAACATTGATATCAATAACCGTGCACGGTGAGCCGGCCCTGCCAGTTTGATCGAAGGGATATTAGCTGTCGCAGAGAGCTCGAGACGATAAAACTAGCTGTTGTTCTTTGGGTGCGAAATGTTACTACCGTCTACCGGGAAATTGTAGATTAAACAGTTCACATTTAAGTGTCGAGATAAATGCAGTTAAAAGAAGTATATAATTGTCATCTTGACTAACATGACTTGTTTTCCATGAGAAAATGTATAAACTGTCGTAGTAATAAAACTTACATGCTGATTATAAGTGGCATTGCCTTATGTTGTAGAGAACACAAATTGCATACCATTATAGTAATATTAGTAAAAAATTAGTAAAATAAGATATTAGTAAAATGGCAAAGTATTCTCATTAGTGTAGTTTGAAGGAACCTTTACTCTTCCTTGTTGCCAGTGAATTTAAGAACAACCACCTTGGAACGTGCATCTTTATATAAAACTCACTTGCAAGGCATCAGGGTTATCGAATACTGTGGTCAAGCTATTTAAGTATTGAACGACAGAAATTGTACCATTATCATGAAGTAAAATGGGCGAGGGTACATCTTGGAAATGCTCAGCAGGTCCGTGTTATGCGAGAAAAAGACCGTCGGTAGGTTCCGTGTCTTGCGACAGAAAACAAGAAAATACAAATTAGAGAACTTGACAGTAGAATATGAGATCTGTAAGTAAGCATTTGACGCCAAAGACGGTAGTATACTAGGTTTCTAAGTTACTGAGAATTGTTTTCAGGCTCTGTATTTCTATTCCTTCCGACATTGTTTACTACATTTATCAAAGTAAAGTAATCTGGAACAACAAATTTGTGATGTTACCACAGGTTTTAAAATTGAGCTCTAGAAATATCTTTAATCAGCAATTGGAAAAATAAAAAAATAATACAACGAAGCGCGAAAACGACTGAACTAGTTAAGCAAGCAAATTTGAAGTGCAGACGACGTCCGTTTGCTGGATGTTCGGCTCATTCGTCTCAATGAACATCGCCTCTAGCAGCCCGCGGTGCCACACGAACCTTTACCAATGACCATAGAGAGTAAAATTCCAACGGTCAACTTCCTAGGATAGGCTGCTAGTCAGGTTTTAATCCATGATAAATCTGCACTAAGAATCTGCTTGAGTAGGGAAACTCAGAAGTTGTAGAAGAATGGTTGCAGAACCTAGGAACGTACTGGGTGATTTCTGTTTAGCACAAATTAATTATTACTGTTGATCGGCTTTGTCTAAAATTTATCAGTGTCGCAAAAATCTTTATTTGGGCGAGTCTGTTACGCTTTGGCACTAGTTGGTGTGATGATGCGTTTTAATTATTTAGGATAGCACAATAGCCAGAAGCTTCGGTAGACAGCGTAAAACCAATAAACTTCAGGGAACAAACTCCCTTATATCTATCTATCTATCTATCTATCTATCTATCTATCTATCTATCTATCTATCTATCTATCTATCACTCTATCTATATATATATCTCTCTATATCTCTATATATATATAATCTATCTATCTATATATATATATATATATATATATATATATATTTGTCAAGAGTTGGGCATTACCACAATAGCTGCACTCAGTAGGAGCCGACCGGCCTCGAACTTGCAATCCTTAGACTTAAAAGGCAACACTCAAACCTCCGTGCCATAACGGCACGAAGGTTTGGTGAAGGACATTCAAAGTCCTTGGTATTACGAGACGAAAGCCAGCGGTGGGTAAGGGGAAATTCATTATTTTTTTCTGTGTTTCATCATCTGGTTCAATCCCCCCTACAGCATGTCAGTAAAAACCAACGTTGGACGGACATTTTTATCTCTGATCGACAAACATTTCCCTAAAATCCAAAATTTTTAATCGAAACACCGTTAAAGTCAGCTATTCATGCACCAACAACATGAAAGCCATCATCAACCAACACTACCGAAACATCCTAAACAACACAAAACAAGCCCACTCAGGACAGCCGACTTGTAACTGTAAAGACAGAACAGAATACCCACTACATGGACAATGCCTAAAAAGTGGAATTGTTTACCAGGCCGAAATCACTACCTCAAATACAAATGAAGGAAAAATATACATAGGCGCTTGCGCTACGCTATTTAAAGACCTATTTAGGAACCACACCAAATCACTAAAAACCGAAAAATACCGTACGGAGACAAAACTTTCAAAGTACGCCTGGGAGCTTCAAAAACAAGGAAACATTTTACCATACACTGGAGCATACTCCGACACGTGTCCCCTTCCACCTTTGCCTTGAAGAGAAAGTAGCTATTGCGAAAGCAAACAAAGAGACTTTACTCAACAAACGTACCGAGCTTGTATTTAAGTGCCGTCACAGGAATAAAATTTTTTGTCAGTAAAATCGCAAAGCCCGACTAACAATTTGTATATATAAGCAATGTAGTATTAATGAAATCCCATTCGTCTGAAGATCGTTCATCGTGACGTGAAACTCTGAGTAACGAATTTACCGTTTGCCATCTATTAGTGTTTCTTTTCT
>JANTCA010009402.1:7882-24614 GCA_024741275.1 Chironex yamaguchii
ATAGTTGCCTGCCGTTTATTTTGACGTCAATGCTTTTCAATTGCTTTTCTTTCCTTAAAGTTAATCAACCACTGAGTGAAGCTAGAGAGGGATTACTGAGCATTTTGCCCACTATAGTATCTTCGATGGTGACTATTTGGCAGACATGGAAACTGGATATAGAAGCAAATACAAGACAGAATTTAACACTGGCTTCTGAAAAACAGTTACTTATTGGACATACCAAGGTATAGTATTCCTTTAAAGTCCTCATCGGGTCACTGGTTATTGGAAAAGTATTGTTTTTATCGTATCACAACCTTCATGACGACTACTACAGTGACAAATCACACTAATCGTCACTTCGTGGTCTTTCGCCACTTCATCTTAACACCCTTCTCCTCCTGCTTCATTGTGTTCTCTTTTATTTATGTTTGTTATTTATCTTAATAAGTTATTCGATCCATTCCTACCTCTTGGTTCAGCTTAATAACGGTATTGCTGTGGCATTAGTCCTCAACTAGCTTCTAATATGTAATTTCTGTCTGCGTTTAGTGTAAGCAACAAAGTAACAAGGTCACATTTCATATTTAGATTGTCAGGCAAGCAGTGCTGCAGTTCCTTACACCTATAGCAATGAACCACACCATCGTTTTCCTGGCATCAACAGCAGACGTCTGGAATCAGTCCAAGGTGAAGGATGCAAGTCAACCGAAACCAGTTCTGATTAAGAAAGGAAAAGAGTGGCTGACAGTCATGAACAGAAAGATTCTTCCACTGTTATCAGATGAGCAACAAGCTATGATAGAAATTATCTCGTCCATCAAGGTATGTGCCATGGAGCATTGTACTTGTGAACTTGACGCACAAATGATACTGTTGCGTGGTTTCCTAAATTTAAAGTGAATGACTTTTGCTAACATTGACAGTGTAACTTTGCTTATGGAGTTTAATGTAAGCGGTTTGGTTTTTAGAAGATACGCAATCTCCTTCTTATCCATTGCTTGATCCTTTGCTTTGAGCTTGAAACAAGTGAGAGGTAGATATAGAATAGACGAGAGAATAGTTGTTTGTAATGAAGATTCTGGTCCTGATATGTCTTTATAGAGTAACGTGCGTTTGCTGGTAATGAGAAGGGGTTTTCTTGTCAATAGACATAACTGCTTCCCTGTGTCAAATATCCATCGTGTAGTATAAAATTTTAGCATTACACGGAATTTATTTTATAAGAAAGTGATTTATAAAAAGGTAGTACTCAGCTCCTCAAAAAGTTAAAAAAGTGCAGTACTGAGTTTTTCCAGTTTAAGAAAGTTAAAAATTTCAATGATTCCATCAAAATGGAAATAAAACCTACCAACACAACCTACACCTGACTTTTGCCACCTGACAAACAGGTTAACATCAAGTAGATGTAAGTTTTATGTTCACGCAATTTTACATCAACAGGCGAGAATTTCCCTTACAGGTTATGTTATCTATCTTGTAAAATTTTACCAACTAAGGCCATTATATCAGTGACATGAGTACTGTTGCGGCCTAAATTTTTATGATGAGAATCGCGAGGCAAGTTGATAATGTACTTAGAAAGTTTGACATCCGCATTACGGATATGGCTACGAAAAATTGAGTACTGGGGTCAGATTAAACTTTCTTATATGTAAACAATACGTGTATGCATTTACTGCAATAACGTATTGCATCAATAAACTTGAAATTTGTGGTAGGTATTTGTACCCAGATTAATCCAGTCACTCTGGACTCTTTAAAGCATACATTCCGCAATAACGTACTATTTAGGAGCTAACTGCACGTTTGATATAGGTTGGTAAATTTGGTACCAGCAATTTTGTAAATATAGTTAATTTTATAAATAATTTAAGTTTATAAATTATCTAATTTTATGAATTATTTAATTTTATAAATTATCTAATTTTATAAATTATTTAATGTTACAAATTATTTTGTAAGACTCTTAATTCTTAAGATACCATTTACGGTCTTACAGTTGTAATGGGTCACTTGGTAAAACTGTATTCCCATTTCCTTCTAATGTATTGAAATTTATTAAACTTATAAATCTATATAATGGAAACCTCTGTAATCAAGTGACGTGGATGGGAAAGAGTCGGTAACAGTCTCTCCAAAATACACTTGTTTGATTAGTTTAACTGCAGGAGTATGGACCGAGCGATGAGGAGTAAATGACATTGCATAGTGTCTGTGTTATTATGCTTTGGGAAAAGATGCTACTTGTAAATGGATTATGAAAGTATCTTAGTGTCTAATATTGACCATAAAGCTTTTACATTTGTAAGTAGAACAAAATAAGCCAAGGAGTGGTACAAATCCCGTGTGCACCTTCTTCTCAAATGATTGAAATTTATGACCAAATAGTGTCAACCAGTATCAAGCTCAAATATGTACAGTGTGGAGTACATTGCCTTCTTTTGTTTAAAAGGCCACACAGACGACAGAGTAATGAAGAGCATGTTGAACAGTCTTATTTTGATCTTATGTGCTGTCCGTGTAAGCCGCACTCCCCTCCCCCCCCAAAAAAAAACCAACCCCTTCAATAACGTTTTGATAAGACAACAAATCCAAAACATTTGTGTGATTTATTTTTCTGACTCAATAACTTACCCTTCTCCGACGACGTTGTCCTCTGTAGGATTCCGTCGGACTTTTAGTGCATTTATGTACGCCTTTGGAATGATTCCAAAATTCTACTCAGGCATTTTTAATGTTGAGTATGTGTATTTAGGTATAATACCCCGCTCGGTGTACAAGAATTTTCTTCGGTTCAATTAAGTTCAACTGTATATGGCAGTTTACATTCTGTAATTTTGATAACCTAATGCGAAAGTTGTCTTCGACGAGTATTGACTTCACCAAATCTTAACCGAAATAAATGGTCAAGGTTTACCTGAATGGTGTGATTTGCTAAGATTTATGGTTTGCTTATTAGGCATGTCTATGTTTGCTATGCTGCTGTTTACTATGACTGTGTGTTAGTTTGTATGGTTATCAGTTAAATGCTCCTTTGCTTTATTCCATAGGTGCTGACTTTAGAGAATGTAGTGGAGACCATTAAATTGGTGCTACGACAAATGTTGACGAATAAAGAAAAACAGCGAGTAACACATGCCCTTGAAGTGAATTTACTTCAGTTTTTGTATGAAGTCTTGCAAAAGCGAACGGCAGAGGAAATGCTTCAAGTTAAATCCAATCTTATGACTTTGATTAAAGATGGACTTCAACTTAACCTACCACCGCCTGCTTTATTTGTACTTTTGAGTATTTTTTCCAAATTTATTCTTCGTGTGCCTGTGCCAGAAGACCGAAGAGCCCGAAGGGAGCTACAGGTAAGATGATGGAATCATTGTTTATTTTTCATGATTAATCATTTGAAGGATAATTACCGATTACTCGCACTCATATATTTATTTGTTCATTTATTCCATCATTCATTCTTTGATTCAGCCAGCCTGTCAGTCGGTGGTTCAGTCAGTTGGTCCGTCATTATTCTTTAAACCTTGTATTTATTTATTTGCTGTATATATACTGGTATGGTATCTCAACAGACACAGTGCTTGTCATATATATGTCAAGAGTGGAGCATTACCACAATAGCTGCACTAAGTGGGAGCTGACCGGGCTCGAACTGGTAAACCTCGGACTCAAAAGCCAACACTCAAGCCTCCGTGCCATCAGGGCACAAGGATTTGGTGCAGGATTTTCAAAGACTTTGCTATTACGAGACGAAACTCAGCGGTGGGTAAGGGTAAACTCATTAGTTATTTTTGTGTTTCGGCTTAAGCCTTCATGAGTGTCAGAAGTATGTTCTATCTCATGTACTATATACATTTATTTGATATGAGCAAAATTTATTATATGCTTTAATGAGTGCTGAAATACCTGGAATTGACGAAGGCGGTAGCCGAAACAAAAATATAAACAAAAATTGAATTAATGAGTTTCTGCCTTGTCCATCGTTGGTTTCGTCTCCGAATACCAAGGACTTTGAAAGCCCTTCACCAAATATATATATACGTGAGTGAATGTGTGTATATATACACTATTGCATTTTTCTGTTCATCAGGACATTGCTCAGAAGCTTCTTGAGGGTTGTAATGCAATAGCTGCAGCCTCATTAGAGAGTTCAGCATGGTTTCGACGAAGTCTTATGGTCATCCCACAGACAGATCAAAGTGTTGACATGGATGAGTCATCTCAGTCTGAACGAGTGTCGGTCTCAGAATCAGGCCAAGGTGCAACCGTTAACACGAAGAATGCACAGTTTAGTGTTCAAGCGCTCTGTATACTCGCAGAGGTATGGCATTTTGTTCCTAATTTAACGTGTTGCGTTTCAAAGCAAAAACTTTTTTTCTCGTGCCTTGAACAAGTCGAAATCGGTACTGTAGATATCAGAGTTAAAAATGCTATCGACATTGCAAGCTGGACAATTTTATTCGTTATTTTGTTAGAGAGTACGTTTCCTGTATCAAATACTTTGAGACCATTGCTCCAAAATGTCGTGTTAGAACCCACGAAGTCGCAATACACACCCTCACTGAGACAACTACGATTAATTTAATGGTGCATACGTAGAGCTATAGGATTGAGAAATATCACCGCAAAATAAAACTTTTTTTGAGCCGCAATTACAGGTAATAAGGGCTAAGCGTGATCTTTATAGAACAAGCATTTGTTGTATCACTACGTCTTGCGATTTCTTAGATCAAGTAATTACATTGTATGTGATATTTTTTCTATCATGGCCCCCATTCATGTTAACTCGGCCGTGGTACAATAGCCATAACATCTGAGCGCGACTCCACAGACCCGGTTCGATTCTTGGCAAAGTCCAATCCACCTAGCAGCTGGAAATCTGCCGACTGAGCTGCCTATGTTTCCATTGTCGGTAAGTAAGTACTAGACATAAGAAGATAGATAACAATCTGAGTACTGAGGGAGAGAACGTGCATCCTCAGAATACCTTGGGCACCTCTGACCTTCGGCTAGAATGGATGGAGGGAAACGCCCATATCTACTGGTGGGTACCTGCCGAGCCATTTCGCTGGCTTAATGATAATTTGTCTACTTTATCTTTCGTATTTGGTATGGTTGTTCGAGTGGTGTACTATCAAAGGTGATCACACACTTGGCCATGTTTTCTTCCTAGATCCTTGCGCCCATGTTAGATGTTTTGTACGTGAGCGAGGAGAAGGACAAAGTGGCGAATATCATGGTAAACGTCATGTACAATGTCATTCCATATTTAAAAAATCACAGGTACGAGCGTATTTTGATCTTCTAAGGCAATTAGGTATTTTAATCTCGTTTGTAATGCTCTGTAAATTCGTTCTTAATGGGAAGAGGTACAAAGACATTGAATGTGCAACAATCACACATGGATAATTATTAGCAGCCTGTAAGTTGTAATGGCATCTGCGGGTGCGCAGATGGGTAAATAATAAGCACACACTAACTTCAGCAGGCAATTCAAAATCTGAAGTGTTTGACTGTCAAAGAAAGTAATTAAATACTTATTTCGTTACTTATTGCCGCCCACCATTAGACATGGCTCAATTATCAGGCGCCATGTGCTTCTTCTGTTCAGTTATGCAAGAAGGATTAGAGTCTTTTTTTGTCCTCCAACATTAACTTGGGCATTAGATATACGCTGCCGATGCATAAAACTTCGACGCATGACAGCTCATTTCTGTTCATAATTTCAGAAGCCATCTCGCTAGAACTTTGATTGATTTGACAACTGCCCCTTTGTCCTTGTTTGACGTAAATATCGAAGAGCAGCAGACTTGTTTTAGCTCCTTGCATTTCTTTTTCATTTCAGTGCGTCAAACATTTCAGGTTTTCGAGCTTGCAGTGCGTTTTTGACTGCCATGAGTGACTATCAGTACACACTAAGAGCATGGAAGAAAGAAGTTTATGATCTGTTCTTAGATGCCGATTTCTTTTCTCTTGACCCCCTGTGCATCCCATTCTGGCGAGCAGTTATTGATCGGTTAATGACGTACGATGCAACTCTGTTCAAAGACGTCATGACAAAGATTACAATGGCACAGAGTGGAACAATGAACATTTTTGCTAACAGGGAACAGGTAACCTGAATTGACATTACTTCACATAAGTAGTATCTTCGTGTAGTTGCTAGAAAGTAAAGAATTCTCTGTTTTGTAGGTGTGTGTCAAATTTGTTGTGTAAAAATAATGAATGTACTGCACATGTGTTTGTGTGTATTAGTGCTGCCTTACTGTTTTTCCTAGCCAAGGTAACTTATTATGACGGTTACCTCGTACAATGGTTTTATTAAAAGATGGATTTTGATTTGTCTTCTAATTTGTCTACTACTTTATTGTATTACCTCATGTTAACATACATTTCTGGTTTGATGCACTCATCGCTATTTGCTTTGAGAAAAGTAAGTGCAATCTATAGTAATGCTACCAGTAAAAGAACTTCCTATAAAAACGTCACATAAACGCTCCAGAAAGTAAAGTTGGAAGCAGTGAGTTGCTAATGTTAAGTTACAAATTATTACCTCCGTCAAAAGTATGTTTCTACCATTGTCTGCCTTTCTGTCTGCGTATTTGCAAAATAAGTCAAAATGTTATGAAAGTATCGTTCTTATATTTTTTTACTGCGTGTTGGTATCCTGACTGATGATGATCGGGATCAAACCCTAGGTTCTTGAGTATTTTGTAATGTTTGTTATTGATATCCTCATAAACCACAGTTAGTAAGGAAATCATCTTAAGGAAAACCCAGTTACCATGACGCCTATTAGAACAGCTCATTTGAATATACTGGAAGCCCCTCTTAACTTTGGGCAGGATTGCGCTCACCGAGTTCTTCAAGTTCTGCGTTCATTTAGGACGTCTAATTTACGGAAAATGTCTAATTTACAGAAAATGTCTAATTTACGGAAAATGTCTAAATAGTAATAGAAAGTGGGCAGTGCAGTAGATGTTCCTTTTACCATTGTGTGTTTAATGTTTGCAATTTGTGTCTATATTTCAATTTGCAGGAAATGGAACAGCGTGCGCAGTTATTAAAGCGTTTGTCATTCACAATTTTTTGTGGTGAGATGGATCAGTACCATAGTGCTCTCCCAGAAATACAGGAACGACTTGCAGAAAGTTTAAGGCAAGTTTTGGTAAGTATGCGATTTTCTAATTCAAAGGTTTCCAATTTCTCTGGTCTGGTAGTTAATCGTCACAAGTGTTGTAAGTACTAGATTCAAAAACCTGAACATGGAAAATGCCATCTTGGCAATACATGTGAAATAATCAAATTAAGTAACAGGAATGTGTGACATGATTTCCATTTTAGAAACTAAATCACTCGTTTTCCCAGTTTTTGTATTGTATTGATCATTGCTTCTCGAGAGGAACTTGGTGACAGAGTCAACATCAACAATGATGCGGTTCTCGAACTTTCGCTATGTTCGAACTGGTTTTAGTTCCTGTGGTTTCAGATAAGAATTCGTTATTGGAACTGATTATTTCAAACACCGCTATCTTGAAATTTTCGCTAATCTTCTGGTCACGCCCGTCAGACCTGCCCGATATCTCGAACTTCTTATTAAACAATCTTTTTGTGGTACAAAACTTGAAAATCACCTTGAATATTTGCGACTTTGTGCTAAAAGCATACTTAAAAACTTTTTTCGTCTGACACACTTCAGAGTATGAATCGTTGGAAAGGAAAGTATAGGCATATGGCAACTTATTTATACGAAATATTTATCGAAAGTAGCCAATGATGAACAAGAAAGAAAAACGACAAAGAGAAAACAAAGAATCAAAAACCGTTGTCCAGAGGATCTTGTTTGTAAAATTTTTCGAGAAAAGATCACTGATTTTTTTACCGGAAAACAACTTTTGGACCTCAAAAATGTCCTGTGTTCTATCCGCATAGAAACATGGATTAAAAAGGCTATAGGGAAGTGTTTCTGTGCTGTCAATCCCAGAATTGTTTTCACAACTAGGAAGATCTCCTTATCCATTCACAAGGATTGTGTACCTACCAAACAAAAAAAGCTTAGTAGTATATGAATTTCTGTGCCGATGTGAAGCTCAGTATGTAGGTCGCATTTTTCAAAGATTGGTTGTCAAGATCAAACAACATCTTCCAGTCAGTGTATGCCAAGCACCAATTCCAAATGTCCATTGGGTAAAGATGTGGATACATGCTTCAGATCCTTCTAGCAAGTGCTTTTACATAGAAGAACACAAGACTGGTCGGTCGATTATATTATGGTGATCATAATTTGTTGGCAGCAACACTTTTGAACATTATGGGGCAACAACACGTTTCGTGTTTGTCTTGTCCCATTGTACCTCTTCCTTGCTTCAGTCGTTGTTCCAAAATAAAAAAATCGTTTTATGCCAGATGATCAAGTTCATTAAGAAGCCTGATTTGAGAGTTTTACACTGGGTTTCCATGCATGATCGACATTTGCACTTTAAATCTGAATTTTGACGTAGTATTCCCTTGATTAATTTCTGAGAAAACGAAGTACAAGTATTGCAACGATAAGTATGTTGTATATAAAGAGGAAAGCACTCCAATAAAAAAACTCCAATAAAAAGGACATAATCTTTTCTTTGGGTTTCAAAGACATTCCATTCTTCATCATCAAAATTTGATGTTACAATGATTAATTTCTGTTGTTTATTGTCCAGTTTTGCCATTTATTGCATCCATCTGTAACTTAGTTTCTTTTCATTTCTTCTGGTAGGTTCCAGTTTTGCATGAGCAAGTGTTTTTGTGTTTTCGTGTTTTGTTGCTGCGCATGTCACCACATCACCTTGTCTCCCTGTGGTTACACATTATTACGGAAATGGTTGTTGTATTTCTACAAATGGAGCAGGATTTGCTGAAAAACGGAAGCGAAGGAACGAAATCATCACGGTTGTCATCTGTTGAATCTTTCTTTGGTTTAAATGGCGTCGCACAAAACACGGAACGATGGCTTGCATTATATTTGGCCGCCTGCAAAATGTTAGATTTTGCATTGTCATTGCCCAGTGAAATCATACCCCAATTTCAAGTTTACAAATGGGCCTTCGTGGACACTCCAGGCATTGCACTTCCAGATTTATCCCAGTTAGACATTGACTTACTGTACGGAGAAGCAGATAAAAAGAAGAAAAAACGCACAACAAAAAAACGGAACGGAAAAGACGACACTCAAAAACCTGCCATGTCCAAAATGGCTGCTCTCAATGCCCCGTTAGCTTCTAAATCCTCAAAGTCAAAGTCAGAGGACGGGAGAGATGATGCATTGAAACAGAAAAAGGCAGGTGATGTTAAAGCCAGTGACGTCGACAATAACACACAATTATATTTCAGTTTTTTTCCTTATTTAAGCAGACTAACGGCACTGTTACTACGCCGTCACAAGGAGGAAAGTCTTGCACGTTTGACGAGAAAACCGGGACAACCGGTAATAACCATGTCACGCATTCAGTCAATGGAGGAACTGTTGCCGTTCTTTCTGTCTGTGACTGGCCAGGGGGCATCGTGTCACGTGGAAGACCATGCAGTCAAGTTGCCAAAGTTGGATCATTTCGAAAGTTTGGTAGAAAGAGATTTCGTTGTTGGAAATGCGAATTAACACTTTACTAAGAGTAGTCGATTTTTTTGAGTGAAAAATTGGTAATATAATGTTTGGTTGGCGAAAGGGCATAATGCATAAAGTGTGTATTGTTAAATCTACTAATGTTAATATACATTGGAGACGGTTCCAGTTGAAGGTTACCACTAAGACAGTCGATCGAACTCCGCTCTTGTGTTTGATCCTATGATTTCCCACTTGATGGTCGATGGCTTCGTTCTACTGTACTGATTTCCTGTTCAAGGCCTTGGGTTTGAATCCCAACACAAACTACAAAAGTATCTCCGTTTTCGCTTTATAAGACGCTCGTTTGACTTTCAGCATTGATAGGCCTTGTAGAAACTATCGGATAAAATGCTGACCAGGGACCAAGCAGATGATGCCACCCCAGAGGAGCATACGGGTCGCCCACAATTCCAAGGAAACCCAACCGGGCCCTCTATTTGTCCTTGTTAATCACTAGAAGTTGTGAATTCTTAGTTTAAGAGTGGGCTCCAGTATATAGTGAAACTTTCGCGCTTCAATTTGACCTAAATTTCTATATGACATCACTTCATTTACTATTGCATGCTTGTTTCACTTGTATTTTGTGTGCAAATACTTTTATTTTTGGATTCTTGCTTTTTGTAACAACTGAAAGGTTCAGAATTTATATTATATTGTTCAGTGTACTTTGCCGCCTTCTTTGGCATATTTAAACTAAGTACATTGTACACATCTCTTGCAAGTTTGAATTTTAGTTTGTTTCCGTTTTGGTCATGTGTAGAATTTTCGCTTACATTTGAAATGTACAGTCATGTGTAGAATTTTCGCTTACATTTGAAATGTACAGTCTAGTTTATCATGCACAACAGGAGGATAGCGATGTGTGTTATTTTATTGCATAATCAGTTATTTAATTGACATGTTCCCTTGGCATCACAAGCTGCAAATTCCCTTCTAAACTAGGTGTGTTACACATAAATCAGTTTTATCTCACCCGTGCCTTTCATCTTTAACGACACTCAATTTTTGAAGAATATTGTAGTTACTATTCAGTTTCTTTGCCCTAAAACTTAACAGACATGGCACTGTTTTTCCTAGTAAATATTTGGGCTTGCACAAAGTTGCTTGTTTTTTATTCTTGGCACTGTCAACTCGAGTCGTAAGCACTGGCCACCGGAGTAGAACTTCAGATCCAAACGCGAGGCCTCCAAGAAACTAAGCATTGGCCATTTTCGATTAAGATACCAATGGAAAATTTCTAAAGATTTTAAGGCATATATACTCCAGCATCAATTAGTGTCACTGTTTTCCGCAAAAGGTCATGTAGACATAGTGACATATTGTTATACTTTGATTGCTATGTTTGATATGACCCCATCTTGCTTTTTCCAGTTATTTACACAAACTTGATAGCGTGAGAATGCTTTGAGTCTTACAACTTGTTTTTTTTGTACTCTGGCTGCGCCAAGTAGAGAATTTATCCTCTTTGGATAGGACGACAATGTTAAATTGCAACTGCATTGTGATTAATTGAGTAGACAACATCTAGAAATGTTGTTACCTGGTGGAGGACATAGGCGGACATTTGCCTTATGTATTGTACTTGCTTAGCTATTGATTTACTCGACTTGAAAAGGTCCTATTCTGACGAGAATGTTGTAGCAATAACAGTGAGGATATTGATGCAGCAATAACAATAAGGATATTGATGTAGCAATAACAGTGAGGATATTGATGTAGCAATAACAATAAGAATATTGATGTAGCAATAACAATAAGAATATTGATGTAGCAATAACAATAAGGACATGGACACTACGATAGACTTGCTACAAGAATATGAAAGTACGTGGTTTTAGTATACCAAGTATGCTGGTATTTATTAAGGTCCACTATTTATTATGTTGCAGGCCTATGTCATTGCGGACGCATGATGATCGTAAAGGCAGTCTGTCTCGAACTACATAGATTGAAATGGCAAACATAGATTTGTCGTTAATCGTCCCTGTCGTATTAATCGCATTGTAAAATAAGTTATAGAATCAACGGAAAGCTTGTTGCTGGGTCTCGCCCATGTTTATTTGAATTACCGTGAGGATTGAAATTTAGCTTATCTTAATAGCTTTAGGGTCATGTGATCTCTGCGGCATTGCAAAGTGTTTTTTCTGGCGAATAATGGTTTAGCAAACCAGCCGATGGCCCGTCCTCTCCCCAAATTAATGCCAGGTATTATTTCTTCTCAATTTTACCATCCGAGACATTGTGTCTTTACCAATCATAGACAGTTTAACTTGCAAATGCCGTCTAAGTGTCGTATTGTGACGTCAGACAAAGTATTCATTGAGCCTTGTAAACTACGGAGGAGCGAACCTTTCAAATATTATTGTTACATTGTATTCATTAAAGAATATCTCCCTTTATGTTAGACATTAATGTAGAAGTATTTAATAGTAAAAAGTAAATACCGCCCTTGTAATGACGGAATACAGTACCGTAACACCACAATCAGATAGTTTTTGTAACAAGATTTAGCAATCACATAACCTCATATCACATGAATCGTGTGGCATAAATCGCATCACATAATCGCATATAAATCAGATAAATCGCGTAACATGTGCTCGGATTTATTTTCCCACCTCTGTCTGTAACAAATAGACAGCGATCGTATATGAAGATATCTGATCAATAATAAACGACTTGACTGATGTGAAAACATATTTTGTTCTGTCCGTTCGATAGCGTTTTGGTGCAATTCACAAACACAGATATGAACGTCACGTAGCATTGACAGGACTGACTAAATACCGTTTCGTCGCTATTGGTCAGCTACTACTGAACTCTTTCTTTGGAATTGTACTGGGATATGCTTCACGCTTTGTTTATGTGTGAGAGGGGAAGTCGTCATGAAGACACTACGTGTATAGCTGATAAAATCTTGGTTTTTTGTGACATTAACCGTGACAAAGCGCATGGTTATGCCGACATCATTATCCTTTGATGGACTAAATCAATGTAGTGAGCGTGTTTATCGAATTTAATGGTCAAAGCTATTTATAGAAAGAATTCATGATCTTTATTATATTTTAAAGTCGTCATAGTGACTGCAATTAACTTGCCAAGGCACAGATAACAGTACTGTTTTTGTTAATTCTTCTGAGTACGAATGATGGACAGTTGGATAACTTTATTTGAATATTTGTAAATTAAATCAATTTAAAACAATAAGTAAGTCTGGCTGAGAAATAATTGATTATATTGTAATAAGTCTTACTTGAATTGGCCCCCAATATGTAAATTTGATGAAATTATATAATTCGTAAGTAACATTCAGTTATTCCTGGAAGTTGCTGTATATGTTAGCCGTTGTAGTTGTATATAGAGTATTGTTCTACATATACTTAAAAATCTGAATGAAATTTCCTGTGTTATACAATATTGCCGAATTCTATTTTCCGAGGATTTTGTTGTCCGTCTTTTATTGGAATTGATACTGGAGATCATCATTGTAATCATTGTCACTCATCTAGACATTAATGGTAAAGTTACTTAACGTGCTACGCCATTGAAATTGTCTACACGTGATTGTTGCGTCGTGTTATACTGAAAATTTCTCGATTTTGTAACTTATGGCAACTGACATCGATAAGATATGTGCTGAGTAGAAAAGAATTAGCTGTGACGTATTTCATAAGCTTGACAATTGTTTGCAAAGTTTATTATTAGAATTTCAGGAAGATTGTGTGCAATCGTAGATTTCTTGGGGTTGAAGGTAGCACATTTTAAGTGTCTTCGCGTGTAGTTTTAACTTGTCACGTGTAGCGTAGTTTCTCAATCAAGAAGCATAGTAATTTGATACATTCCATGGCGATGAAATGGATCAATGTTGACCACTCCGTTGTCTTATAAATATCACGGGTTTCCTTGTTCCAATTTATTTTACCTGTTGCTCTCATACTAACACATCATGAAGTGCTTAATACTGGTAGCTGCTGTAATCAGCTGTTTTGCTGCTACTGGCCAAAGCAAGAATGTGTTAGATGGAACATTGGCTCTCTGTTCGAAGGATCCTCTCACAGGATGGTTCCGTGATGGTTACTGTAAGACCAATTATTTTGATTTTGGAACTCATGTCGTTTGTGCTAAAGTTACAGATGAATTTTTACAATTTTCCAAATCACGTGGAAACGATCTCATCACAAAAGATGAAAGGTAAGACAATTAAGTTTTTCGTGAATTTCAACGTTTCACCATAATGTTTGAAAGGTTAAGTTTTAATCTTTTGTACTTTTGCCTCTCTTTGAACCTCAATATTGACGGGCAAAGTGCCTATCCCAAATCCCGATCCCTGTGAGAAGGACTGCGATCATTTTGAAATTTTTTTTTCGTCTTCCACTGCCTGCTGTAGCCTTGTAAGTCAGTTACATCACAGGCTGATAATTGATATATCTCACAACAATTCAGGGTCCTTGGGAGTCGATTTTGTCAATTGATATAAATATAATAGTAGTGGCTTTCCTTATCTGGAAAGTCACCGAAAGCCGTCACAAATCTTGGTACCAAAACAGTGTTGTCAAGGCCCATTCTCCTTACAGCTTTTAATAGAATTTTTCCGAGGCAGAAAAGCCTTATTAATGATTTTGTTTACGGTCTCTATTTGGTTTCACCGACAGACTTGTAGGGAGGCTGTAATGTGGTAAAAAGAATATCGGTATTTTAGTTGCCATATCTATAAATCCCATAGAAACATCATAGTCGAACATCTCCGTTTGATGTTTTACGCACGTCCTTGGTCTTCATTTATTTTCACGATTTCATTTTCATCATTTAGACAGTCGTGCTGAATTATTGTAATACTTTGCATTAGCATTTCTTAAAAATTCAGCACACACATCACTCTTTACAGTGCCTTTGAAGTGGGTGATTTTGGAGTAATCGTTTGTTGTCGACGAAAGTGCTCTTTTGGAAAACAATAACCGATTTGAAATTTCTTAAGCGGTATAGCATGCATATTTCAAGTTTCATATTTATTTCCTAGAATTGAATCACTATCAGCACGTTGCAATAAATAAACGTGGAAATTTTTGGAATCAAAATTTCCGTTCGTCAGTTTCAGTTTGAGTTGTCACACCAGACTTGACTCTTGCCTTGTTACTAACCACGTTGAAAGAATGACGTCTCTAATTTATGGATCCTAAGTCCATTCGAATAAAGTCATCTTGAAAGGATGCCACAAGGATGCCTCAGCTGCATAAACAAGCATTGACTATTTATTAAGAGTCAAATCTACCCACGCACCCAGATACAAGTGACCTCACCTCCCATAATAAAGTAAAATATGCCATTTTGAATGTGCTATATTGTTTCGTTCCGTATACCCGCATTAGTGTAATTTCACGTTTTCCTCTTCAGTCATTCAGCCATTCGGCAATCGGTGTGTCTGAAAAAGTGGATCAAAAGTTCCCTTCATTGGTTTCTCCTCTCGGTAGAAGTCCTTGTCTGCACTAATACCGTACATTTCCAAGGATCTTCATAAGAATCTTATTTTTCTTTTATGTTTATCTAAATTATTCTCGCACTTAATTATCACTTGCTCCAATAATTTCATTTGAATAACTGTTACTTTTATTCAAATTCGCTGCAAAATACATCAGCAAAATCGAGACCGTTAAGGCTAATTGTGCCTCATTATTAAGACGCCAATCAGTTGCATAGTGTAGCCACATGGCACGCATTATTTGCTTCATTAAGACATCATTATTTTCGATTTTTAACAGATATCGATTCCCCGGCCTTAAGGATGGTGACTATTGGTGCCTGTGCGCTATGAGGTGGCGAGAGGCTTACTTGAACGGGAAGGCACCCCCTGTTAACCTTGAAGCGACAAAGGACAAAGCAACGAGATTTATTCCGCTTGCAATTCTTAAGAATTACGACGTGCGGAAGATGAAGACTCACTGAATGGAACTCAGAAGTCTGGCGTGAGCCATTGGTATTGACGTAGAATGATCGCGATAGCATTCAATGTAGCATTTTGTTGTTAAGTTCGCTAGAAACAAAGGCCCCAGAGGAGAAAAACGGTGAACTCGATATACTTAGTGACTGCACTTATTTCCCTTCATATTTTGTGGGCTCGCGTTACATTTTCTCACTAATGATATTCTGAATGTGGAGACGAGGATTCGAACTCGTAATTTCTAGCCTGCAAGATTATTGTCTTATGCACTATAACCGCGACAACTCATCCCACGTCTTTGTTAAAGTACTGTAGTAAAATAATTACTGTAAATATGTAGAGTACGGAAGTTAAATACTGAACAGACTATAACAATTTTCTCTTTGTTTACATATTACTTGTCCCATTAAATGCTGGTCTAAACTGTAAGTGAAGTTGCCAAACAATGGTATTGAAGCAATGCAGTGTTTCTCGATTCTACCATTACCCACAATTACACTGTAAATGACGTATTCATTGCACCGAATCAAAATTTGTTCTGTTCTTATGGGAAGCTACAGAAAGCAAAATGTGGCAAACATAACACATGCTCTATTCGATAAAATAAATACATACGAACAACGTAAGGCGCACGAATGCCGTAAAATCGATATTAGCGTGTAACAGTATACCTGGTACAATAGCTTATTGATACTTTCTTGAATTTAAGCAACAAAAACAAGAGTTTGAGGAACACACCTCTTTCAATTTATCCGCTTCTTTCTGGGTCATCCAGCTTAATTAATATTTTGGACTTACGTATTATGAATACCAATTAAGTAAATGCTATTACTAATTAGAGGTGTACGGTCGACGTGCTACAAATGCAGGCCATACTGTTGTAATGCATGCAATAAAATGATTGTCCGGTGTAATTCTTAAATTGAGGATATAATCATAACACAATCAATGTAATTGTTGTCGACTCGACATTGGTTGCAAGGAAAAAGGCTCCCTTTCATCTCTCGAGCAACTCCTGTTGCCAAAAAAGAAGTATGTGGATAGACGAGCAAAAACTCAACAATAAATTTCATTTTGATTTCTGGCCTCCGTTTAAGTGTGAAGCTAAATTTAAAGAGCAAGCCTTGAGCTGCTTTTTCTCTGGCGATTTCACTGGCGATTTCACTGGC
>JANTCA010009413.1:6166-28051 GCA_024741275.1 Chironex yamaguchii
GAAAGTATCCCCAAGTGTTTTGTCCGAGAAAGTATCCCCAAGTGTTTTGTCCGAGAAAGTATCCCCAAGTGTTTTGTTGGAGAAAGTATTCCCAAGTGTTTTGTCCGAGAATGTATCCCCAAGTGTTTTGTTCGAGAAAGTATCCCCAAGTGTTTTGTCCGAGAAAGTATCCCCAAGTGTTTTGTCCGAGAATGTATCCCCAAGTGTTTTGTCCGAGAAATTATCCCCAAGTGTTTTGTCCGAGAAAGTATCCCCAAGTGTTTTGTCCGAGAAAGTATCCCCAAGTGTTTTGTCCGAGAAAGTATCCCCAAGTGTTTTGTCCTGCCGTCGTGAGTAGAATTAGTGCAAGTCGATACTGTTTTACGGGCGAAATTTTTGCTGAATTAATATGATATAAATGAAAGCCATGACCTGTAGAATGTAAAATCCGGTAGAAGCGCTGTTGAAAGCGTAATATGCATTTCACAATGCTTGGTGTGCTCAGCGAATAAGTAAGAACAAAGACAGCGTTTATCATAGATTACCAGGAAGAAATTACATTTCTTTAATATGCCTTTATTCTATGACAATACATAGTCTTATTCCGTGAAATCAGCTTTTGACCAACAAGAGAGTATTCTATCATTTTATTGAAATGTATAAATCCTGCTTTGTTTAGAAAAATCCTTTTACTGAACAGGAAATAGCTAAGCTACAGTCTCTAAGGGTACTTTAAATGACTTATTGGTAAACAGGCCTCGCGGTGTTTTCGACGCTGTCTTTGACACACAACCGCGTGTTTTGCTGTTAGGTCACAGGGATAATTTTGTATTTTCCCGATCTCACCAAATCATGCGTCTGGTATAGGCTCTGTAGTCATAGTTTTTGGGGCTTTCAATGCAGCAGTCATCGAATCTACTTTCCGTTTAGAACGTGTACTTTCTCTAGTGGAATGTCTGTTCGCTTTATGAGAAGTACGCAGCTACTGAAAATGTATGCCTACGAATGTGGAGCATTCAATATCAATATCTGAAATTAGTTTTTATGTTATGTTTTAGTCCATTTTTGTTTCCTTGCATATCCGTTGACGTAAAACCAGGGCCGTCAAGAGGCGACTTAGGCAGGGTTTGTCTCTAAACGGGTCCGTCCGGGAAAATGTTTTAGACCACGCTCTTTTACCCTTGAGCCACGCTTTTTTATGGAAACGCCCCCTATACATGGTTAAAAATTCAACTGCTAGATGGAAACGCCCTCCTAAATCTCACTAATTCAGTCAAGCTCCTAACAGAAAATAGTAAACTTATGGTTTTCAGCATATCAAGTCATTAAAAAATCGAAGCTAATTTCCTACTTTATTTCTTGCGGCCCCCTGGTAACTATCCTGCCTAACGCTCTTCTCGATGGTACTGCGTAAATCTCTTGGATATGGTTAGTGCATATCTCAATTATCAAGCAGTTTAATTGAGCTACATCTGTTGGGGTTTGCTGCTTTTCATCTTCCAGGTGAAGTTTATACACCTTTCATTTTTAGTAGCTAAGCTCTTTTTTCCTTCAAAGTGCACTTTATTTAAATACATGGCGACTTCATGCATTCTTACTCGCTTTATACCTTAAGAAGTCATACGATCGTACGATGTAGATAAGTCTTTCCGTCCAGGTTAGAAACTTGCATGTCGGATCGTGTCTGTCAGTATACCATCCTGGTATGTTCCTATACCATAGGGGTGTCCTTGGAAGTGATATCTTTTAGGAGTTGGCTCCCAGTATTTTGTCTTAGCAATAGTCCCCTTGTGGTGACGCGGATTCAAATCCGCAACCATTGTCTTGCAAGATATTAATATTATCTGCTTTGCCACGGCAATTCGTTTTCTGTGAAGTTCGCGATAAAAGAAAACAGAATCCTAATATGCATAGCCTTGTATTTTTCGTACCAGTTAGCTATAATTTTTGTTTCTCTCTTTGTCAGGCTTTGGTTTTGTGACATTTGAAGGAGAAGATGCAGCCAAAGGTGTATGCGAGGAGACATTTCATAAAATTAAAGGGAAAAGTGTATGTACTTTTTTTCGCATGCTCTGTTAAAATATGAATTTCACTTGTTTAAATCACGAAACGTCTCTATAACCATCATTAACAAAATAATACCGAACCCTTGGTGCGTTAAGCCGAAATAATTTCAACTATAAGTGCATTTCAGTGCTTCCCATGCTTAGAAACAAAATAACTGTGTCAACGTTATGCAACGGTCTTGCATTTATACATTGCAGTCGATACCGGAAAAGAGAGAACCAATGACAATAAAGCGCCGAAGACGCTATGTGTCCAACTCTTGCTTGCGATGCGAAGCACAGATAATGTCTGGCGGCCATTTTGAATGGTGGCAAAATGAAAACGAAAAATTGAGCAGCCATCATTTCATAGAAATGTCAGTTGCGGGCATGTGCTTTGGGTGCTCTAATGACGGTTTTAAGGTATATAACTCTACGTATAACATACTATAGAAATGCTATTTTTTTGGATTGAATCATTTAAGTGCACTGTTAAGTAAGAATTGCTATGTAAAGCACTAGTATTTATAAAAAAGCTTGAATGTACTGAATTGCTTTGTGGACTTGGACCTGTGACAATAAAGGTAAAACTGTAAAGAAGGTCCGCTCCCACTGATTAAAGCTACGAAAAATTTCTAATCCTTTGATTTTATTCGGTCACTCTTTTATTAATTTTAAAAGTTCTAGAAATGGTTCTAGTGGGCCTTATATAGTATTCCTTTGGAAACAATGTAAATCACAAGGAGTTTGATATCTAGCTCCTTCGGCGCTTTTATATCATTGAAGAGAAACTCGTTAATGGAAGGTCGCCTATTATAAACAGGCTTGGTAATTTAACCAAATGATGGAGTCGTATACAACATTAATGCTGTGTAATATTTTTCAAAGTTGTGAATTTTACATGTGCACTATTATATATATTAATAACAGTGATACAATAACAATTTCCAAAAACTTGAAATAAATAATCACTTCGATAAATTGTACTTTAGACATTTTTTTTTTCTCTGTCTTGGCGATAGGTGGAATGTAAACGAGCACAACCCAAAGAAGTCATGGGTGCAATAACGGGAAGAGGAAGAGCGCCATTTATTGGCCGTGGCTTTGGTGAGTATTCTGCTTAATATTTCAAAACCTTCTATTGCATCAAATTAAATTATTCACTAGAAAAGCACTCGAAGAGCTCAGATCTCAACCAATCAAAGTTCCTCCAAATATTTAGATTAAGACCAAAAATTTAAGGTCCATTTGCCGTGATATTAACAAATATTTGAAAGAGGTTCTAGAATGCAGGATTAGGTCTAGAACACACGACATTTGAAGAGTGTAGTGTATTAACGTTGTGATCTGAGGTTTTTTACGGCATAAAGAAAACATCAGTGAAATCTGCAACTTTTAAGAATCCAAAACGGTTGGTTCACATGTGCTTTAGTTTCCATGACATTTGACACTATTTTTTTTCTTTTGCACAGTGGGTTTCCCAACCTTGTACAACAGAGCGTTTGGCACAGGATATCCAATAGGCTATGGTTTCCCAGGTGAGCTTACTATCTTGGTCTTTTTCAATTTTGCTCCTGTTTGTCTGTGGTGAAACCTACAACCATTGTAATTTACTTAACGCTTAAGATCGCAAAGACTGCAACCTCTGTTACAAACAAATGTTATCAATAAGTTTACAAGATCATAAATGTATAAACAGTTTTTTGTGGTAAGAACCTTAAAAATCACCTTCAAAATTTGCGACATTGCACGAAAGACATCAAAAGCTTTTTTCGTCTGACACTCTTCAGAGTATGGATCGTCTGATTAAGCATAATTTTCAACCAGTGTACTCCACGCATCAATTCCCCTTAAAAAACAACCATCTCATGCGTGCAAATGACTGCCAAAACATGTGATTCTACCGCGAGCCAACATTTACTGGAAAATTTGGATCGTCTTTCCATCCAGGTGTATTGTGCTCTGTTTACATTAAGACAAGAAAACCAGGACTGTGTAAGCAGGGAGAGTTTCTTTTTTCGTTTAGACTTTTCTAAAAAAATTTTTCGCTTTTTCATTTTCTTTTTTGTGTTGTTTCTTTATTGTTTATAATTGGCTTCGATAAATGGTTTTGATCCATGTTTCATATCAAAAGATACCGTATATGTAAACGTACCTTTCTAACGATTCATACTTTGAAGCGTGTCGAACGAAAAAAGCTTTTAAGTGTGTTTTTAGCACAGTGTCGCAAATTTTCAAGGCGATTATAGGTATCTTTCAACTATGATACGCGTCCTTGTAAGTTTGCAACTAAACGTCAATGTAAGATCGCCCCACTTTCGTAGTTATGTAGAGCTTCAGTTGTTATTTTCATACTCAGTTAAACCTGTTATTGTTCCAATTTTTTTGTTCGTACGTCCTTCTAAAGAGTCTGCCAGTCGACCACCCATCGACATGTTTTACACCTTAACCTGCTTTAAGTCTTACTGATGTCCTTTTCTCTTTTTTAGTCCCCATAGTAAAACCATCGTTTCTCTTCATTTTATGTAATGTGGGTCATCGTTTTCCGTCTTTTTATTTATACCAACCTTCCAAACGGAGATTTCATTTATATGATTTGATGGTATTTTGATATTAATTTGTATCGCTTATAGAGTGGGCACCAGTCGATCCACAGGCATACCAACAGCTTGCAAAGTTTGATGGTAAGTCCGAATTGTAAAAGCCTGGTCGAAAATTAAAAGCAAGCATTTTTTTTCTGAATTAATGTCGAAATATTGGGTTTGGTAGATTGGCTTATACGTATTGGCACAGAATATTTGTACTGCTTTTGTTTGCAAAACCCGCCCTGCAATTCTTAAAAAATCTAATCTGTGTGATAAGAAACTGGTTAAGAAACTTTCCAATATAGCGTAAGAACGGAGAAGAGTAAGGGAAAGTGATCTTGCGCGGATAAATTGAAAATAAATTCCTTAATACTAGAGTTTGAGCTTATGCTTAACACTTCTAAATTATTAAGAAATTTAGGTTGCCTTTTAGAAAAGCATACTACTTCACTTTGTGACTTTGTGAGGCGTAACCTTCTTGGATATGTGCGTAGTGTTGTCTAAAAACTAAGCAAAGAGAGAAAACTTGATTCCGTTAATGTTTTGCGAGGGAATATATAAAATGCGAACGAGTTTACGTTTTCGTGTACGTTTTATGTTATGAGATCTAAGATAATGATGTATAATATCTAGTTGGTTGCAGCTTACAACATGCATTAGGACTGCGTTTGGACTGGCCAGAATAACAGGTCTTTAAATGCAGTGCTCGAGAAAGAAGTTAAAGCTTACAAAAAGCTATCAGCACACAAAATGTTAGGGAAGAATTAATGAACTAAAAATCCACAGAAGAGTGCTTTGCATTGAGCAAACATATTTGTATGTTGTATTCTGCAATTCTGAGCTCAAAGTGTACACGTGGTCGCTATCAACGCCACATATAAAGGTTATGGAGTGATGTCACATTACTATGACTACGCAAATAGCCTGTCAGCCCCTCTTTTTAGTGATAGTTTATATTTCCATTTTCACAATCCCAACATACTTTGATAATATCAAAACGTCAAACTTTAATCTGCGGGAAATACTACAAATTGATTATTATGATTCAAGCTCTGATGTTGAGAAAGACAGCCATGCGAGTAGTTATTAGATTACAACAAACTCAAGAATTTCCATGGTCATGTTAAATTCTTGGTTCTTCTGTCATGCTTCTAGATAGTGAATATTTAAATATTTCAAGTAAGATAATTACGTATTGAGCATTTATGCTTCAACCAACCGCTGAAGCCTGCGCAACATTGATGTTTGCAGTGCATCGTGTGGCACTTGTGAAGAAGTGCCATACTCATATTAATTTATGCTTAAGCAACAAATACTGGTTGGTTTATAGCGGAGAGAAATGTCGCCAGATGACGAAAGACTGACAGCAGACAACGCAATTTAGGTTCTTCTGACATTTCTTGTGATCACTAGGGCCAAATAATATTCTTTTGTACTATTTAGGATATGGCATGGCCGCCTTTGCTGCTTACTCGCGTGGTAGAGGTCGGGGGAGAGGAACTCCTGTATTGAGCTACCCTGGACCAGGTAATGCCAGTATTTCTGTTTTAAATTGCTCTGTCAAGATTTATAATTTGTCGATTTGCAGTTCGGTTGATAAAGAGTGAGTTATGCATTTCATATGTGTACTTTTCAAGCGGCATATATGACTCAGAATCACTCCTATTTATGCTGTCAAGTTTCATCATATTGTTGTTCTATATTTTCATGGTTTGTATCATATCACTTGCTCCAGCAAGAACTTGTTATTAGGAAGTTATTTGTTGTTTCTCTGAGAAAAGAAATGTTGCCTACAACAGGACGTTGAATTACTTTGTTGTATACGACCGTGGCGTATGATTTTCCATTCCATTAGTTGATCAAATGATTGATAGGCAGCACACACATATAAGGAATTGTAATTTTTATTAATTACGTCCGCCAAGGAGATTATGGTTTTGGCGGCGTTTGTTTGCTTGTTTATCTGTTTGTTAGCAAACTACCTCAATAAGTTATGGACGGATTTTGACGAAATTTTCAGGATAGGTTAGAAATGGGCTAATTTGAAATTGTATAATTTTTGGTGGTGATCCGGAGCACGGTCTGTATCCAGGAATGAAACCTTTATAGTGCCAGTGAAAGGTAATCAAACAATAAACAAGAAGACAATGAGATCATCTTATACTGGTATCACTTAGAGATTAACAAGCAAAATACCAAAATAGCATTTTGCACCTTCGAAGAGGAGAAGTTGTGAAATTTAAGTCAATTCTTTGCACAAGCACACTCAAGGGCCCCCTGAGCAACAGACTAGGAAATCATCGCAGGGAAAGCCCCTTTTAATTGAATAATAATATTGGCTTGACGGGGGTTTGGCTGTAGGAGTGCCAAGTTAGTTGAGGAAATTTTGTTCGTATACGATGCTGCTGACTCAGCCCAAGCTGTTGCCAAATTTAGCTGGTATTTTTGTCGCGTACAGTATTACGGATAGTTAACTTGGGTCTGGACGGTTGCTCTTGACTGAACAGGTACAATTTGGCTGCTGTGAAGCAAAATGACGCGGATATGTTACCAAACCTGATTGCAGTTTGTCTAAAAATCTCCACTGTTCTCCAATTCCGCCAGTAGAAACTTTGTTATTGATATGGGTTAACTGAAAAATGGAAAACGGTATAAACACTAGGTTGTACACCCATGCTTTCATTGTTCGTTTTTGGCGATATGTGCTCATTTGGAAGATATGGAATATATGGCTCTATTGTGATGTTTAATGAGGTGTAATTTCCGTAGGTTTTCCCAGTGGCGGTAGCTTTGTTAGTATGCCTGATCATAGAAGGCATGGCCAATACTATGGTGATTATGGAAATTTACAGACGCCAGCTGTACGCAGCAGACAAGATCAGTCGGCAAGTGGAAGTAGTAGCAATCCTCCAAGCAGCATGCATGATTATGATTATGGAGGTAGGAAGAATGGAACGATGATACTCTGTAATACATTGTCTTGCCAGTATTTATTTTGATAATTCCTGGATCTGAAAAAGTACCACTATTGACCAAAGTGGTTCACAGTACTTGGACTAGCTGACATGATTCATTGTTGTTTATTTATTTTGAAAATGATAGGCACAAACGTTGGTTTAGAACTAGATCATTACTTTCTTTTGTAGGGACTAGGTGACATCTGATTTTACTGGACAGGTTTTTATCTCATATCTAAGTAATGAATCATCGCACAGTTCTGGAGCAAAACCAACAAAAACGTTAACGTTTTGATGGGATTATATGGTTAAGTGACAATTGTTATTTAACAACGAATACTTTTATTTTTGCCCGATGAGACCCACGAATGGATGGAGAAATAGAGGCCTGCATCCTAATACTGGTGCGACCATTTCCATGCTTGGACGCAACAACATTTTGTTTTTCAGGAATTTTTTGTTGTGACAACTTTTGTCTCGTGTTAGTATGCAATGTATTGCCGATGCAGTAAGCGTGCGACAGTGAATTTTATTTTTAGGCGTAAAGTCCTATTTATAAGTTTGTTTATCCGTGATCCAATCTGTCTTATTTTACGTTTAAACGTAGGCTGCTCGCAGATCAACTCGTTACTGAAATTTTCGCCTTTTCTTTTGGTCCATTATAGTTCAGGTTACTCAAATGAATCAGTACACTCCACAACAGGGAAGTCTGGGACCACCTCCCTCCCCGTTAAATCAAAGTGGTTTTAATTCAGCCAATTCCCCTGGCCCAGACATCAGCTACATTTCATCAACACGAGGCCCAGCTCCACATGATCTTTCTGTTTATGGAAGCAGCAGCTCCTCCCAGCCACCATTTGCACACGGAATGGCGCAGGTGGGTGCCAACATACGTTTTGGTCACTGTGTTCTATAGCGTTAATATCGTCAATTAGAGGTATCCTTAGTGCTATTCCGACACATTGATAAAATTTTTGGTACGCATTCCAATTTGGTTTGTTGCGTCTTTAACCTTAGTTACGAAATGTTATTTTATGGCCAAGTTTTCCATGTGATTTTTCAAGTATTATGTGTCGGAGCAATTGCAGGGATATTCAGTTCCTTTTGGATGGCTCCCCAGTCTTTAATTTACTATAAACATACCTATACTAACTTGTTTCCGTCTTTCCTTGACATACAGTGTTTATTTCCATATTATATTGTCTGTCAGTGCTCCACGAGATCTTCTGTACCAATTTTAAAAAGTTAGATGTGATACGAAAGCAAAACTTGTATCGGACAATAATTTTTTCATTTTTGAAATATTTTGAACACTTTAATAGCATCGTGAAGCAAAACAAGAAAAAAAAGCGTATTGAAGGTTTCCCTTATCATTCCGAAACAGGAGAACGGAGTATGATCATAGTAGTGTTCGATTTTATTCATCCAAATCTCTACCGCTATTTGTTTTATTTGGCGAATGTTGTAGTAGTCTGAAGTGGTGGTAGGAAGAGGTGTCATTTGTCTATTTTAAGGTTCAAACTTTTGACTGAAATTGTTCAAAGTACATGAATAAGGTATGTGAAGCATTGTTGCAAGAAGTTTGAGCTACTGCATCAACTTCCGGTACAATTCATGTACCGTTCGTATGGATCGACCTTTTTGATCTAATGTTGCCGAAGTGTTTTACTTCATGATTATAAATCAACCTTAACGCATTTCCTAAACTAGGTGGACAATCATTCAGTTTGTTTTAGGATGTGATCGTGCAAACAGTTTATTCTATTTCACTTTGTTTTACGATGTGATTGTCCAAGCAGTTTATTTTATTTTGAATTTTATTATCGATTTATGTCACTACCTTTGATATAGATATCATTGCGACAATAAGGATGACTTGAAGTGTTACAGGTAAGATGATATTGATCTCTTATAAGTACGTTGCACTGCACACAGGTCCGTAGGTATAGGTTAATACAACATAACAAATATATTTCCTTATTTTCTGGTCGTCAGATAATAGTTTGATAAGGTAATCAACTTGTTAATCGTTTGTCGTTTGTAATGAGAATAAACGAAACTTGCGAATGGATTTATACTGTTCATATTTTTATAGTTTTGACCATTTAGTAACAGTCACTCATATGACATTATAAATTCACTCCAGAGAAGCGATTGCGCGGTGCGTATGTGGTTTGAGCACCTGCCCTGCAAAATGATGTGTTGGATGTGATCCCCACCTGAAGCTATAGCTTGTTTTGCGTTTTCACGCTGACTCGTACACTGATCAAAAACCCCGTATTTACAAGTCATCATACAGTTGCAATTGGTAACCCCAACATGATGCGAACCTGCAGCCCTGTGACAGAGATGGAGTTTACTTCACTTTCGTTGACAAGTCCTGAAATGTAGTCTATCGTTTAAGACCTTCGCACAAGAAAATGTTGTGGATACAACCGTTAAGGTGCATCTCCACTGGAAGATTTTTATGACGATCGTCACAAAAATCGTCTATTGGAATTTTGGCTTAACCTTGATGTTTTACTTAGGCGCTCAAACATGTATGCATTTGCAAAATTAAACAACGATTGGTTCGAAGGGGAATGGACAAAAGCGGTCGTTGTTACTGGGTGGACAACGCTACTCTTAATTGCGAATAATTATCTAACCAAACTGTGGAAATTTTCATTTTCATAACATTGATGCTGATGTTTTGCTAATTGTAAGCGGACGTTGTAAATCTATTTTTTGCTGGGAGAGATAAGAAATGAAATTCTTTTTGCAACTCACTTAATCTTATCATTTTAGTACGATGTCACTAAGAAAATTTGTCATAAAATTTAGTAGTATATGTCTTGAAAAGTCAGCGTCAGGGATTTACTTTCACACAAAGTTTGCCTTCTGATAAAACTCAATTTTGCCCCTTTGTTTAAAATGCTGCTCTTACCGTTAAACCCTTCTCATTGTAACTATGATGTCATTGCTTCAAGGCTGATGAAATCGAGTGCAGAAATTTAGTCGAATTGATTAACAAATTAGCCCTGTCCCCTCGCCATGTCCCCTCGCTATGTCCCCTCGCCATGTCCCCTCGCTCCGTCCTAGATTTCGTGAAGGACTGGAAGTGCTTTCACTAAATGTTGGCTTTTGAGTCTGAGTTTTGAGGTCTAAGAGGTGCGAGTTCAATGACCCTGTGGAGCTCGTGCGTTGTACATATTTGCAAATTTTCATACCTCATTCATTTATGCTCATTAAATGTTTGTGGATCAAAGAAATAAACATTTTGACGTTTTGAATTTAAAGCTTTAGTGCACAACCGCAAATGGAAAGTTTTGCGTCTCTTTCTTAACTGAGTTCGAGTGGTATCTCATGGTATTGCATAGCCTGTTTCTACCTTGTTTTAGTTTATAGTGGAAATTTCAGCATGATAAGAGATTGCTAAAGCAGTGGACAGGATATTGGAACTTAGGCAGTTCTTACAACTGCAGAATGAAGTCTCCTGCTGGTCTGCCATCGTTTATCTAAGATGTTTGTGTTACGCTTCTTACAAACACATTTTACGTGTAAGTGCAAGAATAGGTAACACTGGTGGAGTATGGAAATAAGTTTTGATAAAGGAGATATTTCAGTGGACTGTGGGTTTATTAGTTTCTTTTTTATTGAGGATTGCATTAGATTATGTATCTTTTTCAGTTTACTGTTCTGGTGTGTTGCTGTTGTCACGTCTTATACAAAGTAAAGGTTAAGTGCAGATGCGTAGATTGATGCATTATGTTATTTGTGTTAATGCGAGTTGGAATACGTTTAAGAAGAAAAGAACTAGATATGTATTTATACATACAAGTATCCGTATACATACATATACACACGTATATATGTACACGTATTCCTACAAACGCATGAATCCCTTGTGATTAGTAAACACCTTTTTATTAGTCATGTTGCAATGTTTTTTTATTCCTTGCGCTTGACCATTATTTTGAAATGTTTCCATTTTAATTTTTTTTATTTCACATTGTAGATGTTTGAGTGACCTGTAAAGCTTCACAGATCAAGAGTGCAATATGAAGAGAAGGCATATTTTGACCTCTGTATTATACGCATGCGCAGTATTTGATAGCTTCAGCTAACATTGTTAGCATCAGTGGCCGTAAGATTGAAATTCGGGCATTTCATGGTTGAAATATCGTTTTCATTAATGCTGATTTTAAATTTTGAATTTTATCAAGTAGATTAGAAATTATTTACCTTTATTGTGTCGTTGTAGATTTAGTATAAACAATTTATGCTTTTATTGATTTGTTAAATCTCTAATTCTGAAACCCTTTTAACAGGATGTTTCGGCTTTTCCAGAATAGGACTACAGTTTTATATTGCATTTACGTTTTATTCGGAAAGACATTGTTACGCATTCATTTCCTTACCTTGATCTCTTTCTCCGTCTTGTAACAACGTTGTCCGATAATTTTATTCCTGTTCCCAATATTTTTCGTTGATGTAATTGTTGCTCGTGTAGAACTTAGGGGAATGACGATGAAGGTCATAGATACTATGTTGATTAAATAGCGTAGCCAATATGCATGATGTCGTCTTATGATAAGGTAGTCTATAATAAGTTAGTCTATACTTTGCGTGCCTAGATGAAAGGAAGTCAGTGTTTCTATTGTTTTTCTTAGCGACATAGTCCCAAGGCTTGTAAAGCCAGCCCCCTTTTTCCCAAGAAATGAGATTTTATGGTATTTTCGTTCAATAATGTTTGTTTACTCTTCTAGTTGATTCCTTTGAATGAACTACTTACCTGAAAGGTTCATTGGATATCTCTTGTTTTTACCAAAACATTATTTGTTCATAATGTAACAAGAGTATGTAATACTCGTAACTCATTCGTCACATATCGAATATACGGGGAAGAAATTATGTATTCCCAAAGATACCATTGTCGATGTAACATCGAATTATTTTTCCTCGTAACTTTATTTTATCTACTAATTTAAAGAGTAATTTTATTTTCATCTGACATTCTTATCGCTGATTTTTTATGCCGATCAAGGCTATTATTAGTTGACTTACATGCTTTCATTTGATTTAAGGTATTTCAAGTTATTGTCTTTCATTTGCAAGTTGACCACAAGGATGCCACATTCAGCCTAATATGTAGTGGTATGCTGTAAGCAAAGGAAAGACAACCACTTCTTCAAATTCAGGTGTTTGAATTTAGATTAGGAGGGATTTTTGTGTCGGCGAAGCCGTTATATCTTGTCTGGTCAACTTAGTTAAGCTTAGCGTAGTTTAATTGTAGTAATGCTGGGTTTTCAAAGGAACTTTCTACAACCTCGCGATAGAACAGCTACCTCTTGTTTTTACCCGTCCATGTCAAATCAGGTTGAAATCGGTAAGGATTACGACACAAGTGTTTTGGATCAATGCCCGTATGGATACAACACTACTTTGGTCGTTTAGCAATTTATCTTAAGTATCCCTCAGATTTCGTATGGCGTTATCGGTATATGTTACGAAACAGACGTCACCCACCTGAGGATGACAGGTTCGTCTATGACATCGATTAGGGATGATTTTTGAAAGCAGGA
This sequence comes from Chironex yamaguchii, assembly GCA_024741275.1. Classification (NCBI taxonomy): domain Eukaryota; kingdom Metazoa; phylum Cnidaria; class Cubozoa; order Chirodropida; family Chirodropidae; genus Chironex; species Chironex yamaguchii. The sequence continues at coordinate 19,297 of JANTCA010009413.1, forward strand.
ATTTTTATTGGATCCCCAAAGAATCATACTTGTGTGTAATCCATAGTGATCTTGACCGGAGCAACTCAAAAAGGTCTTTCCGCTCCATGGTGGCAATCAGTAGTCATTTAAAGAATGGCAGTCGGAGGAGACTTAGATACGCACTGGGTCAGGACGTTAAACAGTAACCGTATTTGAATATGTTATGTAACAAAAGGAGATATATGTCTATTTTTCATATGAACCAATTCCGGTGTATATTCCTACGACAAAAGAGACACCTCCCAATATTATCTACGGGGCTAACCATAGAATTGTGATATTTAACCATCGTTCGGCATTGAATGCCATGTTAGCAGCATCAATTTAAAGTATTACTTTGTGTGAGATTCAAGACTTAAAAGCATACACGGGTATGATAAAACGGACTGCATTCCGCTCAATCTTCGGTCATAACCTCGACATCCGATCACTGTAAGTTAGTGCTTGCAGTATATTTAGTAGATCTAGCTTGTGGATTTGTGCTTAGTCAATTTTAAATGCACACATAGCTGTGCCTTTTTCATAATTTGGTATTGCATTTGGAACGTAGGTAGCAACTACTCTTATTGGACAACCACACACAGCATGACCAGTCCTGGGAATAATATAAAGAAAGTGAATTTTAAGTGCGTCTTATGATAGTAGCCTTGAAGCAAGGTACTTGAACAGCAGAAATTTCCTACGATTTGCAAATTAACATGTCTAAAAGTTACAAAAGTAAACAGTATCACCAGTTTAATTGTGTTCAGTATTAAGTTTAATGTCTTGTGCTTATTCTGATGCGTCAGTAATTAGTCTTTTGTCGGAATATTACTATTATTTTTGTTGAGCAAGTGCCTCAGTAAAAAGTTGAGGCCAAATTGTCACTTTTACCAAGGAACTTGCATAGTGATTCACAACTGGCTTATAGAGGTCGGCTATAAAGATTAGGCTATAGGATATGAACACCCTTTGAAGATTTGGAAAGACCGAGAATCGCCAATGTTTCATGTTTGGAATTGTTTTTTGAAAGACGTTTATCTTTGCGATCGCTTGTCCGTCGAAACTTAGTGCCTATGAACCAACACTTTCAAGTGAAAACATATACAGTAACTCTCCCTTAATCCGCGAGTTATCGATTTGGTCTGTTTAAACATACCATTTAATCCTAATCTGCTTTGTGTTTATGCTGTATTATTTCTTAAACCTCGCACATTGTAGCTATATCACTAATCGTTCTGTTTCAGGCCGTTCGACCGCCTGGGCCAATTAATTGGAAAGAGTGTCTATCTGAACTTTGATTCAATCGCAGGACAAACCTCGCAGTTCTTTAGTAAACGCCTGACAGCTTAAAATGTTATGATGATAAAACTGAGGGGTTTCCCTGAATTCCCTTATTCAACCTAAACCTGCGGCCTTTGTGCATGAAATGGCCGAGCGGTCGGTAACAGTTCGATACAACTGAACATGCCCAGTTGAACTGAGACTATTCTGGAGACCTGGACACAAGCGGGTAGTTTCTTCTTAATTTGGAAGTAGATGATCATGGTTTGTTGTGATGAATAGAGGAGTTAAGGTAATATGATTAAAAGGAAAGAACTTTGAAGTTGTGCTTAAGTTTAACTTAATATGAATGATTGTAAGTAGTGGATGAACCAGCTTGTGTCAATATGCTATCTCCCTACATGATATTCTGCTGTCAGAGGCGAATAAGTTACGAGTATCCTTGTCCTTTTCCACGCTAGGTTATGTATAATCTTGTTCAGGCTATTATGTTATCTTGCCAAGCTTGAGTTGTTTCTTACGCTCCAAGAGTAGTCTCCAGTTCAAATTGTTTCTAGGAGTCAAACTCACGTAGTCACTGGTTTGTGTGTTCTGTTGAACTGTAGTACTCGGAGTCGCCACTCTAATTAAATTATGCAAAGGTTTGCAGATGCAGCGCACAGTATGGTCGATTTACTGTACATAGAACAGTAGCTATTTATTTCTATCTCTACGAAGCAGATAAACTGGTCTCTCTTGAATATTTCTGGTCCGTCCTCATTCCTGCCATTGTTGAAAGTGACGTTGTAATGTTGTGATGTATGAAATGCTAATTTATGTAGGTATTCCCGTGGCAGATCGAAGCTGGCTAATAATGTTGATGTATACCATTTAGGACAAGACAAGCACATGTGCGCAAGGAGATGGCGGGAAAATCTTCATGTGTTATTTGGTATTTGGCTTGTCTGTCCGCGTTGTCAACTTGCCTTTGACTTCAGGGATCACGGTATAGGTTAGGGTATTAAAAGTCTAAAAGAGCCTATTTTGCAGTTTGCTTACACACTACTTGCATGATAAAACCCCACATATTTAGCTATTTGGAGTAAGGTACGAAGATGGTGTAATTTAAGAGGGACCAGATGATCGTTTTCGTAGTTGAAAGTGGTGACGTAGTGATAGTGACAGTGGGTAAATGAACAGTTTTCCCTGCTTCTAAATTATATCTCGTATCCTAGAGTCCTTCGAATTTTGTTGGTCAAATGACGTTAATAACCGTGATAAGTATTGCATTGACATTGCAGAGTCCTATCTTTTGCTAGTAGCATTAGTGACTACAAAGAGAAAAGGTACAAATAGTGTAACACTTTGATTGCTTCTTACTTGTCTACTCTATTGTTAAGACATGGGCGTTTTTTTTCTTGCTATTATGTGTCTCATCATTGCTTCATAGAAGCCTCAGTGTTCTTCGTGTAGTAACTTTCGAGACTTGAAGGCATTTTGTCTTTGAACTTTGTCAATTTGATGTGTTTGCACACGAAATAAAGAGGAAAGAAACTCGCACGACTATTGTTCCGCGAAAGCGTATTAAACCTCGTCGACGCTGCCTACAATTGTCATAAACGTAGTGCTTTTTCCTATCTTTTTACTGCATGTTATTATCTGTAGTATATAAGTGATTTCTTGGTAGTACGTTTTTGGTCATCTTCTACCTCGTTATGTAAACAGAGAGCCACACATTGTGTTGTCTTTATTTGAACGTTCTTTTTCAGAGCTTCCTAGCTCCACGCGTATCGACAACATTCATGAATGCAGTCATATATGAAACTGAACACAACCTTAGTGTCTTCACGCAAATATAATAGAACGATACCTGCACACAGACACCATTTTTTTTCTCACTGGCAACCGAGAAGTGGCTTTAAAATACTGAGCATGCATTTCATCTAAGCAGATACGTCATACCGTTTCTCTCCAATATGGAATGTGCTAAATTGTTACAGTCACTTTTTTTCTCGTTTTCAAGTTTGCACTTAAACTTGTTACGGGAAATTAGTCTTTTACGAAGAAAATGAAGAAATATCAAGAGAGAAATGTTTGTTTAGGAGGATTTACGAAAAAATCTCTTGTGAAGAAATCAGACTTTGGAAACTATAAAGTGCCTATTTTTTGTAACATTACTGTTTGGTCGGTGAATATTGAAGTGGATGGTCACAAACCTAGCCATACTCAAACGTTTACCGACAGAATCTTCTACATTATTTTGCAGAAAAAGTTTGTAACTGTAGCGCCCTTTTAAAGAAGATAACCGTTTTCAAAATTATAATACCCAATAACAATGTGAAGTTTAAATACATGACAAAGTAGATTTGTTGATCTTAATAGGATGATAGGTGAGAAGGGCAATTAAGGAAACGAGAAAAAGAATTCGTTATTTCTTGTTATTCTAAATGGTAAGTTTTAACCTATCCATTACTAATTGTAAAATTATAAGATTGGATGATTGTCACACAGTAGCACCAATAATACGATACCGTTGACGCTGTAGGTATACATTGCGAAACTACATACGTGGGCGATAAAGGTAGTGTGAAACAAAGAGTTAAAGAAATGGCAAGTACCCCTGACGAAACAAAGTGTGAGCACATCATCTACAAATTTTGATTAACATTCTCCAATCTATTTAGTTGGGAATTTTGATCACAGCTTTACTTACAAAATTTGCGATCTCAGAGCCCATCCCTTGGAAGATTCATTTCTTGCAAACTTTTTGTCAGTATTTTTAAATCACAGTTAGAAATGGCGTATCTTGGTCATGCTTATAAACGGGAAAGAGTCCTAATAATACGAAAGATCTAATCTGATGAGGTGACTGCAGCTTTTACGTATACATATCTAAGAAAATGGTGAGCTCTACTCGCGTTACATCCGAAACAGCATGCTCTTGATTTTGTACAGTCCTTAGAATATTGTACTATAGTTGGGAACTTTAATAAATAACCAAAAATAACTCTTTGACACCTTGACAGGGCAAGAGAAGACTTACTTTTTTACTGTTCGTTTTCAACCATAAACACACCTAGGACACACATAACGTGATACAATTGTCGTCAAAGTAATAGTTTTCCTGTTTTACTTTTCGTTTTCAAACATCTACGTTCAAGAAAAACATACGTTGTTGCTCTTCTTTTCAGCTAACCTCGCAAAAGATAGATGGCCTGATCCAACTGTTGTTTGGATCACAATTTTAGACTAAATTGTTTGATTCACTGGAGTGAGTACTGCTATGTTATCTATGGTAAGTGATTCATTGTCAAGAACTCGAGCTAGGCAGCAGATTTGTAAACTAATCAAGTTCGCGGTTGTTGTAATCCAACACCTAGGCGTGACACATTATATCGTATAACAGAATAGTAACACAGGTAGACGTAAGAGCCTGTTCTCACTTGAACAAGATAGACTTTGTCAAACTCAATAATCTTCCGTCCATTAGACAAATTTTGTCAGCTACTTTGCATCTAGTCTCCAGAGTGCAATATTCTGGCAAAGGTGTTGATCGGTGTTCAAGAATGCGAGAGCTTGCAAGTACGTCCCAGAGACAGGACACAGGAGACAGTTCTAGTAATGACTTCAAAAGTATTTTAAAACATTTTAAGCCTTTAAGCTATAAAACCTTTTATGACTTAAGCATCAAAGGACCATTAAGCAGAATAAAATATTTCTTTTTACATCCAATAACACAATTAATGTCCTTGAAGCAACGAGAGATAACCATCTTATCAGAATTATGATCACGCATATTTTGTTTATATGCAGGGTGAATTGATTATTACAATTTACTCTGGCTTTTAAGTTTAGTTTTAACTAGTATACCCGAGATTAAGCAAAGACATCTATGCTTACATACCACAATATATCAGACATGTTGGTACAAAATTTCAAGAACCACGCATTTTCAGTTTGAGAAAAGTTTCTTATTGGCACACCTAAAGCTCATGAGTAAGATGACAACAAGAGATAGGGCTGCCCAATCGCATAAGTGTGGGGTAATAATCAATTATAGTAATTATTTTAAATCTTCACATTTTTTATTTTTACTCAATGCATGCATTTGGTACTCACATCCATATCCAAATCGATTGCAATGTGTGCCATAATGCTTAGTATCAAATGTTCACCACAAAAGTTAACATAGATTTTCAGGATCAGTCTAGTCTAGTCCTTATCACGTCCACAGAATAGAAAATATGTATTTGTATTTATAGATCTTATTACATAGCCAATAAATTCACGTAATAGATATTCGTGATATTTTAATTATTAGCCCTTTCAACATATCAGCGAGACAGGCACTGTTGCTATCCCTCCAATTGTACACATACTCGAATAAACTGAACATTATAATTTCCTTTAAGATCTTCGCAAAGGGCTTTGTATTTTTTTCCATTTTCTCTGAAAACAAGATTCCTTTCAAATCCAACAGTTAATTATTTCAGCACATACAATGAATTGTATCTCAAGATATGTCAAGATTTAAAAGTTGGCAATAAGAAACTATAAATGTCGCAGTAGATTTTTAGATCTTTGCTTGGAGAAAGAAGAGAATTAGTAATGATTTTTAAAACAGAATGATTTAAAAATTTAGCCAATTTTAACGTCTCTGATTCAAGTGTACAGCGACAGCCAGTTAAAATCTTTATAGCTGAACACTGTTCTACAAGTAGGAAAGCTTTGTTCAGCTTTGTAAGAAAACATTTAGGAGCAACATACGAAAGAGATTAAGATAATTGGTCAGGTCTATCAGGAATAACCCTTGTCAAGTCAATAGCTTGAGTACGATACTGAGAAAGATCAAAGCTGTAGAGGTCACAATTGAGAGGATTAACACTGAAGTCAAGAAAAACAAATGCATGATTTATTAAAAGAGCCCAAACAATGCTACTAGGCATTGAGTAAATAACAGAACAATCTTGACTAAATGTTGAGTGATACCGAAACAAGCCAGAAATAGTGGACTGGAGAAGACGGAAATAGACAACAGGTGACATGTAATTGGAAATTCGTTGAGCATGGAAACTCTGACCATGGATATGTTGAACAGAATTCTTATGATAAAGGCAAATAGGTGGCAACAAAAAAAAGTTAGAGCTTACTGTATCAGAATTTTAATTGTTTTTGCACGAGGCAAAGTATCAAGAAAATTGCTATAACAGAATCCATGATGGAGAAGGCAATGTTAAGTCATTTGTTGGTATCGTACTTACAAGGATTATGTTTATTGTGAAGTGTGCTTCTTTAAAGGATAATGAATTTAAGCACCAGAGAAGGAAATCACCTTTCATTTTAATACTACCAGTAGAGTCCGTATCTGTATTATGAAACACGGTTGTGGTTTCGAGTATTTCCCGCCAGAAATACATGCTGGGATACCTATTGAAGCACTTCAGGGCACTATGAATCCCACAATATTATGCGACTGTTGCTGAGCACCCAATGGGTTTCGTAGCAACAAAATCATTAATTTACTAAAAGTAAAATAATCATAGTCGCAGAAACAGATGGGACTCACCAAAATATTTGGTAGTTCAGCGTCAATGTGCCTAAGAAGAAAAGTATCAACATTCAATGCCCTAGGTAGGAAATGGGTGAAAGTATATCCCGTCTCCATGACCAATAGCATGATACTTGAGGGTACCAATGATCTACTCATTAGGGGACGAGTATTATGATATAAGCTGTTGAGAGGCTGCAAGCCAAGGCCAATGAGCCCTTCCTAACAATGTACACTTGTTACTCAATCTACAACTACTGGTAAAAAGTTGCCATACTTCAGCCCAATTTACAGTAATACGCTTAAGTACACTTTCTAGGTATCCCTTTCACAATATGCATAGGAATCATACAGAAAAATATTGCATATGTGCTGTGCAGTCTTACATCAGTCGTCCTTCTTGACAGGTTAATTATATAACACTAGCAACAGCCCCTGTCAATATATTGTATGACTTGTGATTATGTGAGTATATGATTTACGAGGTGTGTATGTGCTCTGAGGGATATGTCGAGACACCCAAGAGATAAGTGCAACCGATTGGATACACAAGGCCTATAGACACTGCCTGGAAACCCACATAATGCCCATCTATCACAACCTAGAACCAAACGTCAGCTAATACATCTGCAACTATCATGAAATTCTCTTTTTCTGGTTTGAGATAGGTACTTTTCAATCTGCATCAAGGTATGGCCCATTAGAATCTTGTGGCAAGATTAATTCAGCAATATCGTGGGACAGTGCTCATACACCTATTTATCCTGAACGCTGAAAGACCCACACCATTCAAGCAATGAAGGAAGTATCGAAGTTTTGCTCCTTAAGGACTTATCTCCTTTCTGAGTTCGCCAATTCTTCTTTTTCTTCATCTATCACATCGTTAATGGTGATGATGATGATGGTGATTATCGAATCCTTAGAAAGTTCTGTGCTACGTTTCCCGATCGTACAGGCTATCGATAATGTCATTTGGTTTTGTCACTTTTGCAAATAGGTTTTACATTGTCGACCATATGCACGCTTCCAAGAAATTCATCCCGTTAACTATACATGTTCAGGTTTGCCTTTCCAAATAACATGTCCCAAGAATCTGGACTACCTTTGTCTAACTGAGGACCAGAGGTAACATCTTGGCAGTTTGTTGAAGCACATCTGGGTTTAATTACTTGGCTGTCCATGATATCCACTATATACATCTGAAATACGTGCCTTTTTGTAATGTGCATGTTTCAGAGCAGTAGGTTAGTATCAAGTCTACTTAACACTTCAAAACTCGGTACCAGCACTCGAATGACAAGTTTTACTTATGGAGAACATTCCTCAATTGTTAATGCTCCCTTGCTTGCCAATTCTGATGTTCATTTCTTTCTCTTTACGAGAGTCAGCTGACAAGGTGTTCTTCTAGGATCCATCCTTGGCCCTCTACAGTTTCTGATACACTTAAACGATGCAAATAACCTGCAAAAAAGCAGCAGGAAGGGTAAGTCTGCTCAGATTGTACTGAGAGTCAGTTGTCAGATTGCATTAGAAGCTAGAAGAAACTTCAGAGAGTCTAAATTTGTATCTTGTGACTGAGTATACTAAGCCGTAAGAAAAGAACTTTATTATTTATTATTATTATTATTATTATTATTATTATTATTATTATTATTATTATTATCATCATTACCATTACCATTATCATTATCATTGTCATTATCATTGTCATTATCATTATTATCATTATCATTTTCATTATCATTATTATCATTATGATTATCATTATCATTATCATTATTATTATTATCATTATTATTATTATGCAATTTGCAGATGATGCTACCATCTTGACTGGCCAAGAGTATGAGAATCAGCTGTTATTAAGTGCATTCACCTCTTGGTGCAATTGGAGCCGGATGACTTTACGTGTTGATAAATGCATGACATTTGGAATAATAAAGT